>JAMSGM010000110.1:0-30174 GCA_030462875.1 Grigorovia humatica | reverse complement strand
TGTATCGACCGGAACAGTCACTAATTTGATCGTGACTAAACTTCAATTAAAAATGACTCAACTAATTTTAGACCATGTGACAGCTTGAAGTCTTAGACTCAATCTTCAATTATAACACTTTTAAATTGGTTTCGTGGTCTAGTTGGTTATGGCATCTGCTTAACACGCAGAACGTCCCCAGTTCGATCCTGGGCGAAATCATTATTTTTTTTTTTAATATTTTAATTGTGTTTCGAATTTTGATGAAGATGAGAAAGGAAAGCTTCACAGTTTTTCTTCTTTGTAGTTTCCACTTTTGGAATGCAGTAAACTGTATTTCTCCTTTGTTTTTGTTTCGAATATTTTCATCAACTTCCATCTTTCTTTCCTTGATGGAAAATGAACTAAACAAAAACAAATTGATTTGGAAAGGACCTCCAAAACAAGCAACAAACCTAAGAGCGTTTAAATTCTAAGCTAAAAGACAGCAAAATTACCAAGAAACGTTGTGCAAAATTTCAACCCTTCAGTCATAGCTCTTCCTTTGATTCTAGTTACATTCGAGGTTAATTTCACGTGACCGACTTTTCTCTCATTTAAAGCATAAGCAATAACATCTTGAAAATTGAATCAAAATGAATCAGCCCAATGAGAAACACACTATCGCCACATGGTACACCATCCCAACATAACTCTACCCTAGCTATATCACCATATATTACTAATAGATCTTCACGCATTATTGCACAACACCCGCGAAGTGCACAAAAGACGAATGATTCTGATGGTAATATCTTTAATCATTCTGCAAATAGATCTATGGGAATACCATTCCATCAATTAAATACAAGTCCTTTAGGACAGAAAACTACGAAGAATATGGCAAGTTCCACGGTAGCAACACCGCAGCAAACTAGAATCAATAATAATGTTACTATCAATGGTAACAATATAACGAATCAGTCTGATAACCTGAAAATAAATAATTCAGTCAATAATACTACTTTTTATAATAACACAGCTAATGACACAAATCTGAACCATACTGATAATGGTAACAATAGTAATAGCAACAATCATAATAATAACGCTAACAGCAATAATCCAAATAGTTCCATGTTACTACAATCTGTCTCGAAAAATGGCATTTTCGGCTATTCAATGCCTGCCACTTTGAGAAAAGCAAATTTACATAAGGAATATAAAGATACATCTAATATCATTGCAGAACAGCAAAATAATAATGCAATTAATAAATTTGGTAATGCTGATAACAATAATAACGATATCAACGAAGTAATAACAACAACACTAACGACAAACACAACTAGTGCAGCTACAACAAATGATATCGATATCTCTGATTTATCGTCAATTGAGAAATTTCGACTTTGGAGACATGATGCTCTTATGCAACATATGTATACAACTGCCGAATATGTTGGTGATAAAATCTATAGTATAACAAATGATCCAAATGATGCATTTTGGTTAGCACAAGTCTACTACAATAAAGGAGATTATCCAAGAGCTATTAATTTGTTCTCAAATGAAAATTTAGTATCAATTAGTATAATGTGTCGTTATCTTATGGCTTCGTGTTTGGTTAAATTGAATAAATTCGAAGAAGCATTAGATATCATTGGTGAAACAAATCCATTTGCTGATGAATTACCACAGGATGGGAAACCGCAGCAAAGTGACGGTGGTATAAAATTAGAGTCCTCATTATGTTTTCTTAGAGGTAAGATTTATAGCGCATTAAATAATTTTGCTAAGGCAAAGGAAGCATTTAGAGAAGCCGTCCAAGTTGATGTGAAAAATTTTGAAGCTTTTGAAACTTTAACAAATTCTTATTTACTGACACCACAAGAGGAATGGGAATTAATTGAACAATTAGATTTTTCTACTTTAGATGATAATGAAACAATAATTAAGAATCTTTATACATTAAGATTATCTAAGCTAATCAATTCAGAAAAAATCACTTCATCACAAAATGTTTTAACGGAAGAATATAATTTAGGAAATAATGTTGATATTGTTTGTTCATTTATTGATACACTTTATTCACAGTGTAAATTTAGCGAATGCCTAGATTTATCAGAAAAGTATTTAGAAAAAGATCCATTCAATCAAAAAATACTGCCAACTTATATTTTGTGCTTATTTGAATTACATGCCAAAAATAAACTTTTTTTACTATCTCATAAATTGGCTGAAAAATTTCCTAAGAGTCATATAACTTGGTTTAGCGTTGCAACTTATTACATGTCTACAGATAAATTAATTGAGGCAAGAAAATTTTTCTCAAAATCATCAATATTGGAACCAATGTTTGCACCATCTTGGCTTGGGTTTGCTCATACTTATGCTTTAGAGGGTGAGCATGATCAAGCCTTGTCTGCGTATTCAACTGCTGCAAGATTTTTCCCTGGTAGTCATCTACCATATTTATTTTTAGCTATGCAATATATGTCTTCGAATACTTTATCGCTAGCGGAGGAATATTTTACATTATCGTATGATATTTGCCCCAATGATCCTTTATTATTGAATGAAATGGGTGTTATGTATTATAAACAAAAGGATTATGAAAAATCGAAAAGATATCTTACAAGAGCCATGGATGAAGTGAAAGATTTAGATCCAACTTCAAGAACAGCAATTTCCATTCAAGTTAATTTGGGTCATACATATAAAAGGTTAGGTGAGTTTGAAAGGTCAATTAAATGTTTCAAATATATTTTAGAAGATTCTGAGAAGGATTCCGATATTTTTTGTACATTGGGTTACCTCTATTTGAGAATAAAACAGTTGCAAAAATCGATTGATTATCTACATAAATCATTAGAAATAAGGCCTAATAATTTAGCAGCTCAAGATTTATTAAAGCATGCATTAAAATTAAATTGTGCTCTTTCGATGAATAGCGATTTGAATGTGCAACCAGACGAAAATTACTTAAAAAATTACGGTAACAAGGATATAAATAATAATAAGAGCAGTGTAGCTCCTACTTCAAATAACAATAAAAGAATTGGTGAAGAGATGATTAATAGCATTCGCAAAAAAAGACTACAAAAAAATATTTCTCCACACTTGGATATAGTGACTGGATTTCATGAAAATATTAGCAATAATCAACCAGCTAGTACTCATTTAATGTCACAGTCTAAGGTTAATGATAGTGATGAAATGATGGATTTAGAACAATAAGATCATTTAATTTAATTTAAATCCATTCGAATAAGAATTTTAGATATGATATTTCCTTTCCTATATAGCACATTGCATTCTAATAATTTTACATTCCAAATAGATATCTTAAAAATAAATAGCTCTTTCTGTTCCAGAGTCGATTAATGTAGTCAGAGCTTTGGTATAGATGCAGTCTGCGATAAAGTCAGTTTATGCTACAATGGCTAAAAACGCACGCGAAATTGTCTCCCATGAAAAGCATTGCAATGCTTGTAACTTATTTCTTTTAGGTTTGTCTCTCAATTGATGGTAGATTTTTCCTTCTTCTTAGTGTTATTTCGTTTGGAGCTTCTTGCTGTGCCAACACTCACATTATCTTTTTGAGCACTAGCACTATTTTTTCTGTTTTTGTCATCCATGTTCTTGGGTTGTTTAACTGCGGTATGCTCTTTGTTTTTATCATCTTTCAAATTAACTCTATCTGAAAGAGTTGAATTTTTCCTATTTGTTCCTCTTCTTCTTCTATCTCTTTTTTTCTCTTCTGTCTTGTCCTTTTCAGTTTTGGCTTGCGAAGTATTAGACTCTTGTTCTAATTCCAGTTCCTTTTCTGTCTTGATTACAGTGATACCGTTATTTTTCACTTCTTGTTCTGCTTTTTTCTGTCTTTCTCTATTTCTTTCCCTTTTCTTCTCTCCAATTTCATTTAAATTTACTCTAGAGTCATTTTTAAAGTGAAATTCGTTCTTCCTGTACTCATCATCTTTGATTTTATTTTTCTCAAAATTTTTATCTTTCTTCTTTTTGGTATCCTTTTCTTTGATACTGAGCTTAAGATTGTTGGTATTACTATAATTAAATGTTTCGTTAACCACTTCATTTTTGCCATTGGTGTAACTGACTGTTATTACAAGTTTTTTCATGTTCTTATAAAATCTTTTTATTTTTTGGGGATACGGTGTATCAACTAATATATCATCCTCAATGACATAGTGTTCTGTATTAGACATTCTTTTACCCCGTACATCCTTTTTAAGCTCACGTTTGCTGCTCGAACCCGCTATCAAGTCATCCAGCGATGTCATAAATTCCTCATCTAGATCTATATCGACATTACTAGTACCATTCCTTGTCTTTTTGTTCAGGATATCATTAGACTTATCATTCAAAAGAAAGTCCACCAATTCAGTATCGTCCATAGTTTCCAGCTAAATCGTGAATAACCTAGCACTTAATATGACACACCGGATATCTAACACTTCACTTTAAACAAACCCAAAGTTGAAAAATGAAAATATATATTTTTTACTGTTTTTTTTTTAATTATAAATTATCTTTGTATTTTTGAAATGAAACAAAAGTTGATTTAGCAAGAAATCTGTTCTTTTTCTATTGGATCGATCGTTGTTTGTAGTGCAAGGTACACTAGTATATAGCTTTCTTTTACGTGGTCTTATTACAAAAAAAACAGGAAGGTTAATATTTTTTTTTGGATTTGAAACGAGAACGATGACTGGAACTCAAATTAAATTGCCAAGATTAGATACCAGCAAACCGGCTTTTACCACTGACAATGTAACAGTCGTTTTTGTTTTAGGTGGACCAGGTGCTGGTAAAGGTACCCAATGTAACAAATTAGTGGAAAATTATCAATTTGTTCATTTATCTGCTGGTGACTTATTAAGAGCTGAACAAAATCGTGCCGGCTCACAATATGGTGATTTAATCAACTACTATATTACAGAAGGTTTAATCGTACCACAAGAAATTACCATTACTCTTTTGAAGAATGCCATTACCGAAAATTTCCAAAATGGTAATAAGAAATTTTTAGTGGACGGGTTCCCTCGTAAGATGGATCAAGCCATAACTTTTGAAGAATGTATCGTACCAAGCAAGTTTACTCTTTTCTTTGATTGTCCGGAAGACGTTATGTTAGAGAGATTGTTGGAACGTAGTAAAACTAGTGGTCGTGCGGATGACAATATTGAAAGTATAAAGAAAAGATTCAAGACATTTGTGGAAACTAGCATGCCAGTTATCGAATATTTTGATGCACAAGATAAAGTTATCAAGATTAATTGCGACCAAACAGTTGATGAAGTGTATGCTAATGTTGAAAAATCTATTAAAGGTAGAATTTAAATATGTGTTTTAATACATGTTCATAACGTTTAACTGAATCTACATCACTATATATAATTGTTCATTTAAATAGGTTCTGTCCTTGGTGGCATATCTTAGATTTCATTGATTGTATCATCGTTATACTGACACGAACTTGACTTTTTTTCACCAACATAATTATTCTTTAACTTGTAGAAAGATGAATTAAGTGTATTGATTAAGCTATAATTGGTAGTCCTTTAATTTTTCGGAATCGAAACTGATATAAGTACCGTTAATTTCAGTAGGGATACCCTTTAAAGCTAATTGAGCATAAACATTAGCAGGGATATTTGAGTCTAATAATTTATTTTCAGCTTTTAAATTTTTGAACATTTCATGATGTTCTTGTGACATGGAATGACCAACATTTTCTCTGATATTAATCTGCATGGATGTATCCACAATACCAGGAGCAACAGATAAACATTTAACGTGGCCAGCCTCATTTGCAACAGTTAAGGCAAAATGATTTAATGCAGCTTTTGAAGAACCATAGGCCCCCCAATTCGAGAAATACATATCAGAAGCATCAGATGAGACGAAGATTACATTAGCATCAGTAGATTTAGATAAATAAGGTAAAGTGATTTGAACTAATGAAACAATCGAAAAGAAATTTATATCATATAATTTCTTCCAGCCATCGATATCAACATTGAAGACATCAGATACTGGTTCAATAACACCAGCGTTAGCAACAATGGAATCAATTTTTCCAAATTTATCAATAGCTAGTTGTGTTAATGCGCCTAATTTTGCTCTGTCAGTAATGTCACCTACAATGAATTCAAATCTATCACCATATTGTTTCTTAATTTCTAATAATGGTGGTTCAGAACGAGCGATACCGACGACTACGGCATCATTATCATGGTGGAAAATTTTATCCACAATTGATCTACCGATACCTCTGGAAACACCAGTGACAATAATAACTTTACCTACCATTTTTTGTCTAATTTAATATTTACTTGTAGCGTTGTGTTGTTGAAAGATACTAAACTGCAAAAATAACTCTGTATTTATATACAAATAAAAAAAAATGATAATTAAGTATTTAAAGAATAATTTAAGTTGGTCAAGCAAAACTGAGATCCGAGAGACGTTACTTGGATGTAAGATGAGAAAACCGATTCAGTTCAAATTGCATAAATTGTCTGAATGCATCGAGGAAAGATAAGTGAATAAAAAATTCAAATTAAGGGCTACGACGGAAACCGAAGCGGTCGTACGATAGGGCTACGCTATCGTGGCGTGGAGGTCCGGTTAGGGCTTGAGTGAACAACCTGAGAATTGCTTTTTTGGCTGGAATTTAACTCCGTCGCTTATGAAAATATATCACCGCTGACGTGGGAGGAATTTGCCTACCGGATTATCGGTACTATAATTTATGTATGATTCGGCATTAAAAAGGGCTTTTGATATTTTTTTCGGTGTCTCTATCTTCAATAAGCTTCATCGGCCACCGTTTGTACTGAGATGATTACGGCTAATGGAATAACCCACGTTTGGAAATTTTGAATCGAGAGAACCAGGAGTATATAGATTTCGCATAATCATCATATCGATCCTTTCGTAGAAATCAATACAGTTCCGGCACATCTTTTTCTCGGCACTTCTTATCCAATGCTAATATACTATCCCACCACTTGCCCTAGCCAACCCTAACGTATCTAGTGAGTAAACGCTTTCCAATTCTTGGAGTCACGTGGCTCCTCCGTACAAAACGAGCTGATGTTAGCCCGTGACAAAAATTAAAACAAAAAAATTGCACGTGATGCACAAAACGAAAAATCAAAGGTATTGTTTTTTGCCCTCTGTTTCCTTTTCCAAAAATTCATTGTTAGTTTTTCTTAAAAACAATCTTTTATCTAATTTCAGCTTAAACTTTGAAATAAGTTTTGATAATTTTATATACCAAAAATTTACTTGCGTCAGTATAAATTCACGTCCATAGGAGTTAACATTTTGTAATTACCGGATTGAATATTTTATACCTTTACTTCGTGAACTACTGACTCAAAATAATACCCTTTTTGGAGTTGGTTTACCCATTGAAGAGAATTCAACTTGGGTCATTGTTTCACTATTTCGTCTCTATTTTTTTCCATCTTTAAATCATTCTCTCTATACGTTAAACAATTTCACAATAATACAGTATAGCACAAGAACTTTACTCCAACACCATACAACCCAATCCATTTAATCTCTTGGTTTTACCGTCTTTACTTTAACTTATTGTTTTTTGAATCAAACTGGGACAATGGATAAAATAAATCCAGGTTGGGCAAAAGATATACCATGTAGAAACGTTATTATTTATGGGTATTGTAAAAAACAGAAAGATGGTTGTCCATTTAAACATGATAATGATTTATTAGATAATACTACTACTATTAACACCACTTCTATTCCACTGAGCAGCAACACTAATATTAATGATAACAATAATACTATGAATATCAATTTAACTAGTAAATCTACTAGCAACTCATCAACTAGTAAAAATATACTAACAAGACCATCAAATTTACAAACAAATTCACCAACTTTATTGAATAGTACTTTACAGTCATTACATTCTTTGACAAATAATCATCATTCAAGCTTGAATATGGAAAATAATATTAATGCTACTGCTAATAATACCGAGTTTAGTTTCGAACAGAACAGTGCTTTTGCTAATACTAATAATACATTTTCATTTAATAATAATATTGGTACTAATACAGGTATAAATTTGAATCATACTAATCTTTCTACCGTTAATCCTAATTTCAGCTCCCCATTTAATAATACTGTTAACCTAAATACTAATAACTTACCACAATTATCGCAACTACCATCTCTGTTAGGTAAAAATAATAATAACAATACATCATCTTCCGCAACTTCAAATGTTAATATCAATAACAACTCTTCTGCAATAAATCAAGATAATATTTTAGGTACCCCCAAATTTAATGCAAAACATTCTGCTAGTTTCATTCCAACAAATAATTCAAGTAATTCACCAAATGCTTCAATTGATAATGGGTTACTATCTTTGTCATTGCATAGTAGTGAATTGAACAAAAATACTACTACAAGCGAAAACAGTAATGTTTTAAATTTTACACCAACTTTTAACGCTTATAAAGCTGAAAGTTTTACCCCAATGTCATCAACAATTAATTTGAATTTAGATATAGATAATAGTACTAACACAATCAAACATAATATAAATAATAATTCATATTCACCAATATCATCAAATATGTCAATCAATAATAACAATAACAATACCTTAGTAAATACCAATACTTCTAACATCGTTGCCAATAAATTGAATAAAAATGACACCAATTTTAATATTAATGACCCAAACAATATTTTCAATACAAGTAATGATTCTACAATTATAAATAACCAATCAATAGATATCAATACCACTTTGAAAAATATAACTAGTAATACCATGCCAACTAAAACTAACAATAACAATAACAACCTAAAATTTGTCTTCCCACAAATTTATCCACCACCACATAGCATTTTACAATATCATTTATATGCACCAGATGCGCCACCACAACTAAAATTACCATTAAAACCAAATGAAAGAACAAATGAAAATTTATTCATACCAAATAATTTGAGAGAATCATTAGTAAAAAAAAATTTAGCATCTTTACAAATTTTCCCATCAATTGGTAATTCAATACCTGATATAATAAATGACTATTTCGGTCTTGTACCAATCGATTTCCATGAAAAAAATCCAAATGATATTAATTATTATAATGGACACAAAAATTCACTTTACAAAGTTTTCAGTAATAAAGATGGTAATATTTATTGTTTAAGAAGAATTCATAATTTATCAATTAAAGTTGAACCAAACCTTATTGCCAAAATTTATAGTAATTGGTCTAAATTAACTTGTTCTAATATTATCAAATTGAAGGACATTTTTGTAACGACAAAATTTGGCGATCAATCTCTTTGTCTAGTTCATGATTATTATCCAAATTCAATATCAATTTATGAATCACATTTCATTAATTATCCATTATCACCTATAACTGAAAAATATCTTTGGTCTTATTGTGTTCAATTGATCAATGCAATTAGATCTGCACATAATTCAAATTTAAATTTAAATAGTTTATTGAATTGGAATAAAATTATTGTAACTAATAATTCAGGTTTGATAAAAATTTCAAGTATTGGATCAACAGATTTATTCAATTTTGAAAAGAATGATACCTCAGACGAAACAAACATAACTTTAAGTGATAATAATGATAGGGAAAAATTTCAATTAGATTTTGTTAAATTAGGTGAACTGTTAATCAAATTAGCATCAAATATTGTTTTTAATGATAAGATAAAAAATTCTAATAAAAGCACTAATATAGATGATTTAGCCATCGAAGATGATTTTAAAATTGTGTTAAAATATTTAACTGATCATGAAAATAAAAATAAATCAGTTAAAGAATTGATAGCACTCATGTCAGATAAATTTTTTGATACATTAGATTCTATTAATAGTTACTCAGAATTTTTAACAACCACTTTATCTAAAGAATTAGAAAATTCAAGATTATTCAGAATTATGTGTAAATTAAATTTCATCTTTGGTAGAATTGAATCAAGAATTGACATCAATTGGTCAGAATCTGGTGAGAAATTTCCAATTATCTTATTTTACGAGTTCGTTTTTCATCAATTTGATGAATTCGGTAAACCTATTATGGACTTATCTCATGTTTTACGTTGCTTAAATAAGTTAGATGCTGGTATAAATGAAAAATTAGTCTTAGCAACAGCTGACGAAATGAATTGCATCATTATTAGTTATAAAGAATTGAAAGATCTAATTGACTCAACATTTAGATCTTTAACACAAAGTGGTATTTAGATTAGTGTTCCAAAGGTCACTCAATGGGCGCATATTCTCGCTTCGTTTCCCGAAGATGAGAAATGTTAACGAAAGAAAATAAAAACTAGAACAAAAAAATCATATAAAAAAATATCATAAAAATATATACAATAAATAGTAAAAAAAATGTTAAAATTATCAAAGTGCCTTTGCTACGTGTGACTATACACAACGAGTTATTTTACAACGCTTTAGTCATAAACCTATTTTATCCGTTTTTTTTGGAAATATACAGGATATGCAGGTGTCATTCAAACATTCTAACGGGAATAAGTTCGTCAACTGGTTTAATATTCAAGTAATCTAAGAAAACATGAATAACCGGTACTATCATCATCTATACCTTGGTAAAAGCACTGTAACAATATCATAAAGGTATCTCCTATTCAACCCTAGTTTCGCACTCGGAAATGGCAACACCTTATTTTTACGCGACGCCAAAGAAGTAAAAGAAACATTTTTAGGGCTTGAAGTTTAGATTATGAGGTTTAGTTGAATTAGTTTTTGTAAAACTTTCGGAAAAGTTGCTTAATTTAGGTCTTTATTTTGGATTGAGTCGTTTCAATTTGAAATGTTTGTACCATTCCTATTTTTCATAAAAAATGGTATTTTAGAGAGAGTATGAAACATTTCTCATTCTTGAAGAGGTTTAAATCGATGGTTTAACTTTGCTGGAAACTTTTATTGAGGGTTTTCCTTTCGAACTACTTTCCTTTCGCGGGAATCTTCTCAACTTTCTCATAAAACCGCACAGAAAATTGCTATGATATTATTTCTGACAATCTTTTCGACTACACATTGTACCTTGAAATTATAATTGCTATTGTACATTTAATTAGTGCTCAAACTTTATGAAAAAAAAATTGTATCATTTGATTATTTTTAGCTTGATGCAGGAAGGATGTGTCCAAAAACGTAAGAGGGCAGGTACTAGGATACAATATCTTTGTATCTTGAATATTATTTACAATTGTAATACAATATTTGAGCGATTGCTAACAAATTTAAATCCTATTAGTTTTCTAAAAGTTCTAGTTCATTCATGATAAGATCAGTTTTAGAAATTTGGGCACTATATTTAACAGCATAAATAAAAAGTATGTACATGCGCTAAAATATTTTTGAAGTGGTTCAAAATCACTTACTCTCAGCAAATATCAACATCCTTTTAGCGCCTTTGAACCATATCCAAATACAGAAATATACTGGGGCTATTACCAAGTCGTGCAGAGCTAAAGGGTTATCAACGCCGCTCACAGTGAAATTTTTTTTTCTAGTACAAGAGTATTCTGTGCGACCAAAGCGTGAACTGTTGATGAATAATAAATTACATTGTACCTTATTATCACTGTTATCTAAAGATCGGTAAAGATCATCTGAAACAGCGTGTGAGTGAAAAGCTTCTGAGCATACCCTTTTTTCGCTACTGAAAAAGGCCACACAGAAAATAATTGAGAAACAAAGATGCCTCGAAAAGTAAAAGACAAAAAGTTAATTATACTTGATTTTTTTTCAATGGGAATGTAGTTGTATTTTTGGCAGAAATATTTCAACTAACAGACCTTATACGCCATAAACTGAATATTCAGTCGGCTACAAGAGTCAACTTTGTTCGATGAATATAGACCACGTTTTGGATTCATACGTTTTGTTTCCTTGATTTATATATACAGCTTTGGAAATCCTTGCTAATGTGGATCTACCATGCTACTTCTATTCAAGAAAATGCTAAAGGGATAACGAATTGATTTTGCTAATTGAAGTGAAATTTCAAATATTGGTACAGTTTTGGTATTAGCTTTGCGAATTTGTTCAGCAGCAAAAAAAAGCGCTCCATGGAAAAGTTAACAAAATTCCTATTTAAGAGAGAGTTTATTCTAAAGCTGAAGCTTCTTAAAACTCTAACCTTTTGATATTTGAAAATAATAATTTCATCTTTTCTATGTCCTTCCACTTCTCTGATATCTCAGAATTACTTTATATCAAAGATTCGTATTTTTTTGAGCTTTAACTATATTGGTTAAAGCTTAGTTATTTGGTTATGCTCAAAAGAAATGCATTAACCTGCTGAGCGTATTTTCCGGTTTTTATGTCTTTTGTTTTATAATGCTATATGCTGCTGATGTAGAAAGACAAGTGTTCTAGGAATGACGTAAATAACACTTACATATAAGTGTGCAAAACTGTTAGGTAAAAAAAAAAAAGCGATCCTTTTTATCAATACAGAAGTTAACATTTCTTTTCAAAAAAACCAATCTTTCTAATGACTTTCAGATTGATAATTTTCAAATCAATGGCAACAGTCAAAAACTCTTGCTTTGCATCTTACATGATACTGCTCACGCTGAGATAGAATATAAACAACCGACTTCGTAGGTGGGTAATTTGAGTATCTTCTCAAAGTTTACTTGGGATACGAAATGTCTCATAATATGATATATTTATTTCTTTTTTGAATTACTTCCAGGTATGCTTACTCTAGAAGTTTTGTCAATAACATTATCTCATTCGCAGCTACAGATTCTCGCAACTGATTAAGTGTCCCGATTTTCATTTCTCTCAAAGGACGATTGATTGTTAGGTTCCAAAAAACCATGAGCTCCTCTTTGCTAAACCCTTGTCCATACAACATCGAACAACACCATTGGAACATATCAAATCTCGAGATTTTTAGTGATGTGATTGCAATATTTTTAAGAATTTTGATATTAGCACGTCTTGAGGGTTTGAAACGAATATTATGCTGCTGTATTTCAATGAATGGGTTAATAGTTAGCGAATATTCAGCTGCATTGGTTTTCGATTTATCAATATTGGACTTTATATAAATGTATTTTACAAGATCCAACTTTTTTGACATCTCTTTTTTAACTTCTGCGGTGATCGATGGGTTGAGAAATTTGACCGATGTATCAATTTGAATATCTGATTTAATAGTTATGAAGTACTTCAAATACTGGTTAATGACGCTTAACCAGAATGTTTCTTCATGATTCGGATCTTTTTCATGCATTTTCATAATTAATTCATTTATTAGTAATTTATAACCTGAAGACGGAAGGGTTTCATTATTCATCCCCCAATAGACTAATTTACAAAGAATAATGGAGGCGCATGTTGAATAAGTTTTACTATCATTCATTGAATCTAAAACTTTGATAGCTCTCTTGATGTTACTTAAATCTTCTGACTTCAGTAAAAAAGATACTGTGACGATATAAAACTCCGAACTTACTTTGCCATACAATTGAATGACCTGATTTAAAATCTTGCTTACATTCTCATCATCATAATATACTAATTGTAGATGAAAAAGTGCTAGCAAGGTTTCTTTGCTTTTCCAGATAATCTGCTGATTTTGATTTGTAGTATATAACTTCATATCTGCAACAATTCCCTTTGCCAATGTAATAGAATTTTTGTGCAGCACATAAGATATAACTGCAGGTAACAAAATAGGGTCATTGCAATACTTTTCTTTGGACAAATTCATGAAAATATCTTCAGCAAAATTCATGTATTTTGGCTTCAATACCGCAGTTTTCAATAAGCTAGCTAGCGTATTAGAATCATGGGATTGAATTGATTTAATTAAATTTTTTATTTTTAACCAAGATATAAAAGCACCTGTAAAATTAGTTTTCCTAATATCGCATTCAATCATCATATATGCAATCTTCAATTTTATATTTAAAAGTGTTTCGTCTTCAGTAAAAGTATAATCTAAAATTATATCACTAACTTCTTTGACCAACTGTGGCTGCTCAAATTCTTGATTGATGATTATATTGTACCAGTTCTCCAATATCACTCTAGTGAAATTGAATTTCATATTATAATTATTTATCAGCTGGTTCAAGGATACAAAATTCTTCAAACGCAAATGGTTTTCAGTCGAATTTGGTACCGATAATTTAGCCAATAAAGTATCCAGATCTTCTTGGTTTGGTTTCTTATTCGGATGTACCTTATAGTATGAAAGAAATAGTTCAGCCGCAATTACATCATCTCCTCGTTTGTATGAATCGTCTAGACAACATCTGAGAACCTGCACAGGGCTATCAAAAGCAGTAATATTATTACTATCAGATTTCCAATTTAATCCATTTATAAGCTCTTTACAAAGTGAGAGGTCTTTGCTTGAAAAAATTAATTCATTTCTACATAACTTCCTTATTGCTTTAATATAGGAATGTTTTACGATATACCTTGTAAACAAGCTTGGATCTATACGTAAGAGCAGTCTTGTATCAGTAGCTTCATTGCCAGATTCTTTCTGTAATTTCCAATACTTATTTAACAACTTCTTATCCGCAAGTTGTATAGTTATATTTTTTTCAATAATATTCTTCAGTTTGTTCAAAACACTGTCAAGACTTCCCGAGTGGCTACTCACAGATGGATTTACCCTGTCAGCTTTTGAAGCATGGTTTGGAAGTTGTTGCGTGGAACAAAACCGTTTTGAAACAAATGATATACGGGTTGTTAGCATTCGTTCTTCCCTTATTTACTTTTCGAAACTTGATAAAATAAAAAAAAAAAAGAACGTAAATCAAAACACTCAAGAAACAGATGCAAATTGAATGCATAAGTTCCTTGAACGTCGGGCGATGAATTATCCATTGTCGCATACCGCGGTAACTTGCATAATTTTAGTACTCTCTAGCTACTAAAAGTACTGAGACACTACCTCCAAATTCAGCATATGAGATTTTGCATCATAGGTTGAGTAATATCTTTTCTATAGGGTTGAAATATGCAGGAGTATGTATCCAACAAAAGGAAACATCACTCTCACTGGAATAGCATCTGCTTTGTTAACTTTCTGTAACTACTCGTCTTCTTGTCTTCCTTGTTTTCAACAAGTGTAATGTGATACTGTTTAGACTGGGTATATTTTCAATGAGTTATATAATTATATTGTGAGTAACGTCTACATCTATAATGCTTTTAGTAGGTGTAAAATAAAATTTTAATGGCAAACAGTTTGATTCGCTTAAATTAATAAAGCAACGGCAGCTAAGACACCAGAAGCTAAACCAGCAACTTTGGCAGCACCATTTTCAGTTTGACTTTCAATGGAAACAGTGGTTGACTTTTCAGCTTTAGTGGTAGCAGATTTGGTTTCATTAGCCTTGGTGGAGACAGAAACAGTAGATGATTCTGGTGGACAAGAAGTGATAGTGGTAGTATTAGAGTATTGAACAGTGGCAGCAACAACATCAGTGGTAACACCAGTCCTGGCTTTAGTTGTTTTAGCAGTCTTGGCTTTAGTGGTTTCAGCAGCTTTAGTAGTTTCAGCAGCTTTAGTAGTTTCTGCAGCTGCATCGGCGTTAATACCAACAACAGCGATATCATTAGCATCTAAGATTGATTTGACAGCTGGTAAAATTCTGTCAGAGTACCATGGGACACCAGTCAACATTGGTTCAACGGTGGAAGATGGAACAGAGTCTAATTTAGCAGTCCATTTAGATGGATCTTGGCCAGCTTGCAAAACAATTTGAGCAAAGCCTGCTGGAGCATCATGACCTGGATTAGTTGATCTGAAAGCCATATATTCTTGTAAATTGTTTTTAACATCTACAGCGTAAACTTGTAATTCAAGTAATTGAACTTGTCTGTCATTAGCGTCTAAAGTGGTTGCAGCAGAAGCAGCGGTAACAATAGCAGCGGCGCTTAAAGCTTTAGAAATTTGAACCATTTTGCAATTTAATAATACTATTAGTTTATACTTAGGTTTTGCAGGATAAAGTAGCAATTAACATCTTATAATAAAAAGAAATATTACTTGATAGTTTTTAGTTATTTTTATATTGAAATTTCGAGTGAAATTATTCTATACAAATATTAGACTTCAATGTTTACCTTTACCGGTGCTGAAAGCTTTATAAAATAATCCGAAATAGTTTATCTTTTCTGGTAATAATTATCTTTCAAGGTCTTTTCTACCAATAATTTGACATGCTAACACATCTTGGAAAATGAAATTTCCTTTTTAGGATAAAGCTGTTCGAAAATTAAATCTTGTTTCCATTTCGATAAAACTTTTGACATGCTGTTTCTATTTTAGGAAATAGCACACACTTCTGAGTCTTTTTAACTTTACCAAAGCGGTAATAATTACACTATAAAATTACCAAATTAGGAGTTGAAGAATCGTTACATTTGTAAAAGTAATAGGCAAGTGTGAAACCCTAGGAAGAATTATAGAACAGGCTTCCATTGATTTTTATGTCCTCAGTCTAGTTATGAGCTTGACCTTAAGGATCATACATGTTGAATCTTTTCGAAAACAGATATCTATTGACAACAACAACTTGAAAGACGACTTGCCATTCCTAAATTGTTTGGAATTAGTTAATGTATCTACACAGGCAATCTGTGGCAACTTCTTCTTCTTGTATTCATACATCCAATCTTGTGTGAATTTTTATGACTGTTGTGATCTTAGACATATGAATATATATATATAAAGACATGATTGATTTTTTTTATATCAAAAGATATTTTTCTTAGCGCCTCGAAACTTTAGCATCAAATAACAACTAACTTTGCTAGGTTAGTAGTATGAACTCAAGACGGTACTGACATCACAGTTAAAAAAACAAGACTGCAAAAATTGCATCTTTATCTTAGCCATAAAGTCAATATTTGCTCATTAGTCCATTGTAACAATGCTCCAAGGGTGCACATTTTATGAAAATGATTTTTATGAGCTAGCCATTCCATAGAATAATTTTGAGAGTTTATCCATTCTACCCAAAGATGACTACATGTTGGAAACGAGTGCATTTTACTGATAGCTGCGATAGCTATTTTGATATGCTTACATTACAACACTAGCACAGTATCACAATGGAAAGAATTTCATCTTGGAATGCAAAACAATGTGAAATTTTGATTTGAAAGACCTCATGTTTTGGTTACAGAGAATTATATTTTATCTGTGAACCCAGTTAACACCATGGAGCAAGTATGGAAAAGGAAAAATAACAACTATGAAGATTTTCATATTACCGTTAAAGCAGAATAAAACGTTAACCATTGGTAGTTGATAAAGGAAACTGCTGAAAAGTGTATGAAATATATGGTTTCTAACCACCTGCTAAAAAAAAAAGCCAGAATTATCCACATAAGAGGTACATAGAACATAATCATTTCTTGTAGAGCCTAGTCTTGGTAAATATCACGGTATCCAATTACTTTGGGTCAAAAAAGATTAGCACACTGCCTTTTGATAAAAAAGTTAGTTATTTGTTCGTAGTTGGAACGTCTTCAATTAGTACTTTTTACTGGCACAATGATGGTGAAGTTCAAGGTGTTTAGTTTTTAAATGTGATAACATGATTTTCCCCCAGTTTGTTTGTTGGTTTAATATTGAAGGATAGTGTTGCTAGTGTTAATTCAATGTTATGTATTAACTAGCTTTCAGAATCGTTTAATTTTTCGATTTAATTGGGGCAGCTATATATGCATGAAGAACGAATGTTAGGCACTATTTGAAACTGATATTTATCGGATGGCCTCTTATTTAGAGATTTTATGCCTAAATTACGCTCTTTTTACTCTGCGGGTCTTGGATTTATCTGATTTTGGCGTCTGTCCTCATCGAAAATATCATAAAAGACACCCTCTTTGCAATTGTCGTGAATCTTAGTTGTGGCATCAATATTTGATTCAGAGTGACTGGTTTGAGATTACTCCTCATCTTCTAGGATAGTGTAGTTCAAACGGTTTATAGCTCGCAACATTGACCTAGTTCCTGATTCATTGGGTGGGTAAACTGCTAGGTTAACCAATATAAAACGCTAAACCTATAGTCGTTAAAAAATTTACTGCATGATATTGGAGATTGGAGAATTGTGTTCTCCTTTATCATGATATGCTTGGTCTGTTAAGACAAAATGCTAATGTATATTCTTCTATGTTTTATTAAAACTGTTAATACCAAAAACATGTCATCACATATACATTTGGTTTTCATTTTGAGATTCCACATTGTTGATTTGGTTACTATCGCTATGGTTCATTATTTTTTCTACTTCTCTACCATTACCTGCTAGAAATCTCTTCTTCATTTGAGTCTTCGTTTTGAAATTTTTGATACTCTAAAATCGATATTGCTATCTTCTTCTGTACCATTTTTTTGCTTTGGATTTAATTGTTCATATCATGTTTCATGTCAAATTCTTGGATTTCGTTGTTTGTCTCGTTAGCATCAGCCTTAAATTGATCTAAATTCTCTTCTTTGAGTTTGATGGATTCAGCTCTTCAAAACTGTCATCTCGTTTAATTGAAATCATTTAGCACATCTCTACTTATCATGATCTCCTTATCATCGTTGTTGGCTTCATTTGCTTCTATAAGTTTGGTATTGAAGACTGCATTGATTGAGTCATCTTCCTCATGAATTTCATCAATATCTCCTAGTTTCACCAAAACCTATTGTATGAAATTAGCTATAATTGTGTCATCTCCCGTTGTCATATTTGCATTTGCAAACTAAGTAAGAAAGAAAATAATTTCTTGTGCAGATTACCTTTCTGTCTTTGAGACATAAAATTTTATAACCAAATCCGTGTGGATAAAGTAATGGCCTTTATCCCATTAACTCTCAATTTATTAGTTTTATTGTTTCATATCATTGCTGGTGAACCACATGATAAGGAAAGAAGGTAGCATTATCTTTCCAGTTTTCTTTGAAATCACATTTAAAGGAGCCTCACCAATATTTTTGTTATATGTAGAATTTCTGATGTTTGTTGAAATTTGTACTGCATCCGACCAGAATTTTAGAGGTTGATTGTATTGTATTTGTAATGACCTCACCTCAATAATAATTGTTTTTTTACATCTCTCTGCACTGCGCATTAACGGAATAATCATCTGTTGGTACAAATATTATATCAATTCACGCTTTGAAGCTGAGGTTTCAAATACCGCGCACTTTAGAGATAATATAGAACTTGATTGTCGCTATTAGAAAGATCGTTGTGCATGCTGAAGAAATTAATAAGGCCTTATGATTGGAAGTGAACTAGTTGTAATTTCATACACAGCGACAACACAAATCATGTAATCACTGCTTCGCAGATTGTAATCAATAAATACATAGAATGCATCCACACCAAAAATTCTAAATACTATCCCTATAAACTAAAGCCCTATGATTTATTTTTCTTTTTAAATACGCGTTTATGATTTCTTCTTGCATGTCATGCCCTGAAAATTCAGAAATCTTACTCCTTATAACTAGCTACTAGTGGATATGAATAGTTTAGTTTTTAATCGACTAAACTTGGTCTTTTAAGTATATGAAAGTATATATTTAAATATTATTCTTCATAAACGAATAGCCGCAAGCATAAAAATATACTTCAAAATTTCTAAAACCATGCCAATAATTTCATAATAATATTAATCCCCCTCATTCTTCTTCTGCTTTTTCTCAATTTTTAAAACTTCAAGTAGTATGAATAATAGTCAGATATCTAAAGTAGCGTTTATTTTGGTAAATCCATCAAAAGACGTGATATGGGAAAATAACTGAAAACTGTGAAAACATGAAATTTATGCTTGCAAAATAAAAGTAGGTCGGTAATTTCTTCTTATTCTATTCAGCAAAATGTTTCAAGATCTCTTCAACAGCTTTAATACCAGAAACAGCCATAGCACCGAATGTTGGTCCCATTCTGTTTAAACCATGTAGAGTGGCACTTTCCACACCAGCAAAGTAAACAGAACCAACACCATCATATTTTCCAGATTCTTTAACCACAGCAGCTTCAGCATGGTTCATATCCAAACATTTCATACCTCCTAGTTTCTGTTTTTCATCAATAGTAACAATTCTCTTTGCTGTAAATGCACCAAATGGCCCATCATACCCAGTGGTGGATAGGATTACACCATGCTTCTTGGAAACATCACGACTACCATCGTCCTTGTAACCTGACAATTAAATCACATTTGGGTCCATACAAGATTGTAAATCATGGGCCATAGCAACCAATGTCTAATTGGTGACAACACCAGCTGCCGTGACTTCACCATTATTACCAGCAGGTCTAGTAACAAGATCTTCCACAGCTGTTGGATTGAACAACTTAACGTTTGGAAATTCTAACACTTTTGAAAGAACTGTTGATGTGAATAACGCAGCATGTTTAACAACAACATAGTCACGTTCATCTTCATATAATATATTCAAATCATCTAAAAACAACTGAGCCGGTTTTCTCTTAATCATTGCAGAAAATAATTGACCACCCAACCATGCACCACCGCCTGGTGCAACATTGCTCTCGATGATAGCAATTTTCAAATCTGGTCTATTCTTAGCAATAATATAAGCAGCAGATAAACCAGAAGAACCAGCACCAATAATAATAACATCAGACACGGCATATTTGTTTAAATCTTGGAAGTAACGGGAAGTCATAGCACGAGACACAGTGGATTCTCTAATAGGAGTAAATTTGAAATTCTGTTACCTCAACTCAATTCTGCCCACCATCATCGAGTACTGTTTAAGGGGGGGGTTGAGATTTATCCGACGTCGATATTGATGTCTGAGAAAATAAAATAATTTCAAAGTAGTTTATCTTCTTTGATTTTATGTATCACTTTTATACAACCAACGAAGATGGTATATATCATTTATTAGCAATAGATGTAATTTTACATAATCAATAAGTCTTTATCCCGTAATAGTACTAGATTACTGATATGATATCTAATAGCTCTTACGCTATTAGACCAACTTATTAATATCGTTCACGTGAGATTTTTCATCTCAACATCACTGCGTAACATCGGACTTTAACAGGTTATGAGCCCTGAAGCGTGGAAGTATAAACGTCGTTGTCATACTAACTTTCAGAAACGGAAATTTAATTGTTGGAAAGTGCTAGAGGTATAAGTTAAGAATTGGGTCTTTACTTATGTAGCACTGAGAATGTTTTCAGGGCAACGACTTCGAAAAGAAGACTATGTTTACTTCTTTAACTTGTGTCTTCCAGCAGTTTAATGATGTTGATTTTTTTCGAAAATTTTGCACATGGCAGTCCGTACTGCTTACCACTAGGATTTGATATGTAGCAAACAACAGTACTTACAACGTTTATTACCATAGATTTTCACATATTTATTTAGTCTACTCACATATGTAGATTGGATTTTTGAAGATGGTTTTTCTAGGCTCTCAGTTGGTATTTATTACAAGTCTTTTCATTAATATAATTGTCAAACAAGTAGTCGTTTACAGATACTCTTTTTATATTAGATGTAACGTTTTACCTGGCGTCTTAGATTTCCATGGATAATCAGATCTCCGCAAGTTGATGTTTTGGTAAGTTACAAACTTTGTGCAGTCGAATTTACACTCTAACAAGCTGGCAACTAGTACTCTACAATTTTTAGTATTTATTATATTTTCTAATTGGCTGCTTGTTTACATACACCAGAAACTATGGTGTAATCGCTTTCATATTTCACCTTTTAAAATTAGAAATTGTAACTATATTGTGGTAACAAACATCTATTTTCATACAAGATTATGCTTAAGCATCAATCTGTCATTGGTATTTAAAGTTGCAAAAGCTTTAAATATATCAATTTTCTTATCTTTAGCACTATATTAGCTACTAAAGATATAGCGGGTATTTATGAATTAAATAAAGCTCTAAAATTAGAGTTTAGCCCCATAGAGATTCGGTTTATTTAACTGTATCAGCCTTCAATAATTAACGTATTAGATAGTCAAAGGGATAGATTGCATGAAGGAATGACTTGTTTCAACAGTTTTATACTAGGCTAGGAGAGCATTGGGGGAGAAGCCATTTTATTATGTTAGTCATATTTACTTAATACATTTCATAGTGACTATTACTTCTAACTAATCTCTTTATAAACATTATAGATAGGGCGACCTACTATAATATTTTTCAATCGGAACTAGACAAAAACATAATGACCTTTTCGGAATTATTGGATGTTTTTAATTAAGGTGGATGATATCGATTTCTCAAAATACAAGGGGAAAGGTTCTGTAGTTATTTTGATCATACGTCAACAATTAGTCGTTAATTGTTGTTCGTAGCATAACAAATTATATTATTTACGGTTAATTGATATATTTTTGAAGGTTTATACATTCAAGCTAATATATCATCAGGATGGATGAATATTGAAAATACTACGTTGATATTTCATGAAAGAACCCCCAAAGAAGTGATTTGACGGTTATAACTGATATAGGGTGCTGCAAATAACACTATATTTTTAATACGTTACATGTCAGGAAAATACTCTACAGCTTCCCAGGCGATGTTATCAAGTTAATTAAACATAACGATCACGCTAGGAAATTTCCAGATGAATTGTATTAGGATTGAGAAATTTACAATTCTTACTACCATTATAAGTGCCGGTAAGACGATGAATTGTATTTATATGGGCGCAAATTATGATCAAGTTAACTTTTAACGGTAATGAATTAGGACAAAGGTTTAGCTATCATCATATTCGCTCATAAAGTGACACAAGATCGACAATGCTTGATGATGACTAAGAAAGTTAATTTGTCAACTGACCAGGAATAGGTAATACTTAATATTCCAGAACCTGATTGGAAATCTTCACTCAAAAGAAACAACATCAATAGCAGATATGTTATTGTGCTGTAATGCTATTGTTTAATGAATAGCATCGCGTACATTCATTCATACTGACGGTGCCTCTGTGTTACTTTTTCAAGCTTGATACTTGGCATGAAATCATAGTAAAGAAATAATTTAACTTTTCTGTTGATCACTAAATGTGTTCACAGCCTACGAAATTATTTTCTCAGTAATGCCGCAGTATCCTTCTAATATACTGAGAGTATTTCCCATTATCTCTCACAACGATTGGAACTTGAAGCAGGTACTTCTTTTAAAAAAAAAAAAAACAAGAAAAAAGCAGTTTGGATTCCAAAAATTCTCAATTTTGCTAATAATGTTATTTTATAAATATCGAAATTGCATAAAAATCCATTCTCGTAAGTCATCGATTTTTATTACCCCAAATCAATTTCGAAAGGAGCAGCACCAGTAGCAGTTTGTGGAGTAGAGTTGTAGATGAACTCTAAATGAGGTAAGTAAAGATCCCAAACAAGTTGATCGTCATGGCAGAAAGTTCGTAATAACCTATTCAAGGTTTTGTTGACACTTTCTGTTTGATCATCTGTTTGAGGATAATTGGAAGTGGACTGTAATATCTGGATATTCAACCGTTCTGTCAATTCCTTGTAATAACCGCTTTGGAAGCGAATATCCCTATCCGACACAATGGTTCTAGGGAACCCATGGTAACAAAACACATAACGGTACAAGGCGCGCATTACAGCAGTGGAACCGAAAGATTTCTCGATAGCTATGAAATGAGCTCGTTTAGAAAATCTATCAACAACAACCATAATCATATCGTTGCCTTGTCTTGTCGTTTTGATACCAGAAACAAAATCGATGGAAATGTCAATCCATCTACCCGACGGAACATCAAGGGGACGAAGAGGACCATTAACTTTAGGTCGATATCTCTTCATCAACTGGCACTGGAAACAGCTTTGAATAAAGGATTTAATGGTGTTAGACATGGATGGCCAGTAGTAATGGGGAACCATCTTGTTAATTGTAGCTGTTTCACCGAAGTGACCACCTTGAAGGAAACTATCATGATATAGCTGCAGCAAATTAAAGCGTTCTTTAGCTGGAACACACACTCTGGTGTCATAGTATAGTATTTTATCGTTAAATCTGTAACGTCCACGAACCTTAGCAGAGAATTTAAACCTTTTAACTGATATAATGAGTTTTCAGCAGCAGTTATGCTGACCTTTACGGCAGCACCTAGGGACACTAAAATAGCAGCACACCAGGGATCTTCAAGTAAGGTGTCATACCAATCTTGTGGATTGACAGACGACAAAGATGTTAATGGACATATTTCTATAGCAGATATTTCTCGAGGTCGACTTAAGGTGTCAGTCACAGCATTATTCTTACCTTGTATATGTTCAAAATCACTCTTCTAAATATTGCAGCCATCTGGTTAACCGTTGAGATGGTTCTTTCTTGCTGCGATATGACAGTAATGAGCTATGATCTGTACATAACAAAAACTTGACCATGTAAGTAATATCTGAAATGTTTCAATGATTCTACACTTGCTAGAAGTTCTAGCTCACCGAGGTGCTAACGACTTTGAATATCTGACACAGTTCTTGAGAAATATCCAATAACACCAATTAGTTTACCATCAGCAGATAATCTTTCTAAAACACCACCGATAGCGGCATAACTTGCATCAGTGGTTAGTCTATATTGTTCACCTAGACAAATGGAACCAAAATAGGGGCAGAAATAAGTCTTTCTTTCAATTGTTTAACAGCATGGTTTGCTGTCCAGACCATTCACATTTCTTTGCAATAAAATCAAATACTGTTACGATTGGATCTTTTGCTAATATGTTTTAACAGTTAATATTATCTGATCTAGTTAATTTAGATTTTAACTAGTAATAATTCTTTTTAAGCTGTCTGAACTCTGGTTATATAAAACTATATATAAAACGTGCAAACAGTTTCAACGAACGATGATCCCTTTTATATCAATTTTATAACTCATTCATTCAATCTCTCACTATAACAATTTACTCATACATTCTTCTAAATCTTCTCATCTCTCATCAGGGTCATTACGTCCGATAAGGCTTCATTTTATCAATCACAAAACTCTGCTGATCACTCTGCGGTAGTTAACATCCGAGAGGCTTTCTCAACGCTCAACACTAAACTCTAATATCCTCTCACGAGTTCATTACGTCCGTGAGGCATTCACAATACTAATCATAAAACTCTAATATCATCGCATGGGTTCATTACATCCATGCGGCACTCTCAAATACCTTCTCACATATCCGTGAGACATTCTCAGATACTATACTCAAAACTCTTTTCCATGTTCTTTATCAAAACTCCTATTACATTCTTCATCAAAAACTCGTATGACATTCTTCATCAAAACTCAACAATCTTTCTCTACAGTGGAAGCGCATTAATTCTAAACTGTCATTAATCATATATTCGACGAAGGTAACATAGGTACTATCGAACCATCCCGAATTATTATTATGAAACAATCACTCAACCAACAATTCGATTTTCAAATGTAAACTTATCTTGCTGACAGAGTCAATACATAAGTTCCCTTCATTGTCGTTCATAACTATCTTATTCTTATTCTCATAATACTTTCTTGGTATTCCAAATAGTAGCTCTGAAATCATCTAACAAATAAAATGGGAGTTCAAACCAAAAATACCAAATGATCAACACCACTTAATGAACTTGATCCTACATCTCCTAAACACAGAAAGAATTATTCACCACATTCGGAGTACCTGCACGTTAACTCATCTAATTATCTTTGTCATCTTGCTCATCTTCATTCATCTTTAATAACTATTCATCTTGATCATCTTTTCATCTTTTATAACTTATTCCTTTTGATCGTCTTATCAATAACTTATTCATCTTAAAATAAAACTAACTAATATACACAAAATATAAATCTTGCCTCATGGGATCGCATACAAACGGTAGTTCCTTTCGTTACTTAACATTTGCTATTTCAATTCAATCATATCATCTGGTCATAATAAAAATCACATAGATTATAACAACCTCAATCCTAACGTATACAACTTCACTCAAATCACTTAAATGTTTATTTTTCGTAACACTCTCCACCCCTTAGTGAAAAAAGAAACTGTCCCCAGTTTTGAAATACTTTCATAGCTCTAAAGCTACTGTTAGACACAAAAGGTTTCAATAAATATTCAACTTTACTGCCAAGCAGCCATTCAATAGGTAAAATAGTAGTGTCCCAAATCTCTGCATCTTTCCATCTGACTTCACATAAATTGTCTAGGAATACTTCAATAACACTTTCAATATTTGACAAATTCTTCTGGATTGCTTCTTGTTCAACTGGTGGTACATTTTTAGCATGAGTAGTTCTAGGACGGTGGGCTCTTAAAGCCTTGATGCTAAATGTTGGGTTCTTAAAACGACCAATGGTACGAGGAAGTGCTAGCTTGTAACTTTGAGTATCAACTTTACCAATAATTTTAAATGGACCGTAATAAAGAGAATGAAATTTCGTATGGGAGCCTTGTTATAAGAGTCTTTGTGTACCCAAACTTCTTCACCAATATTGAATTCCAAGGGACGATGTTGCTGGTTAAAACGAATTGAAGCATTATCTTGAGCATATGCCATATTTTCTTGAGCCATAGACCAAATCACTTGAAGTGCATCTAAATGTTCATCCAAGTCATATTGTTTACTACCTTCAACTAAAGCTTGTTCGGCATTATGGACATGATGGGGACGTGTAAGTACATGGGTGAAGCCGGGAACTCGGGGATGATATCCATAGTTAGCGTAGAAATGTGTCATCTTGATAGCAGCATGGTAACAATTGTTGTAAGCAAATTCTGCCATTTTCAGGTAATTAGGCCATTGATTTGGGTGGCTGCCCGTCATACTCCGGATTATAGAGATTATAGTACCATTAACTCTTTCGACTTGGCCATTACTAGCAAGGTTATGTGAAGTGGAATAACGATGAGTTAATCTTAATCTTTGCTTAAACTTGACCACAAATAATTAACAAATCTAGTATCTTGATCGGTGACTATCTCAGCATGGACACCATGTTTGCATATGACATTGTCCAATAATAAATCTGCACATTCCTTTGCTTTAGCGTTAGTAGATGTAGGAATAAAAATCGCCATTTTAGTCAATCTGTCAATGACAACCATAATATCATTTAAACCATTAACTTTTTTCATACCAGACACAAAATCAATACTAATACTAGAGCATGGTTGGCCTGGAATACTTAAAGGATTGAATACACCTGCAGGGATTAGTCTTTCATGTTTTGAACTCTGACATTCTACACATGTCTGCACGTATTTCTTAATTGTAACTATCATGTTGGGCCAAGAGTAATGACGAATTAAGTTCTGATAGGATCTGAAAGCACCAGGGTGTCCAGATAAATTAGAATCATGATGGATCTGTAAAACTAGACTCGAATCTCGCCTTTAGGGATAACTAATCTATGAGGGTCATACTTGTTCGGAATGTAGTACAAAATATCGTCAATAAGTTTATAATTAGTCACTAAAGTGGCATACTTCTGCGGAGTTGGTTTCCTTTCCTTTAGACAACGATACAACGTACAAAATAAGGGATCTTTCAAATATTCCTGCTTCAGTGTGTTAACGTAATCTGGTGACATCTCTTGCATATGGTAAAACTTATCTTTGTGCACAACTTCGATATTATTAATTCTAGATAAAGCATCAGCTCGGTTGGAAGGTCCTCTAATATAATTAACATTGAAATTGAATTCAGCTAGATCATCATACCAACGTAATAACTTGGCTTTCACAGTCTTTTGTTTCATAATATATTGCAGAGATTGATGGTCCGTTTTCAAATCAAACTTCGTACCTAACAAGTAGTGCCTCCATTTCCTTAACGCATAAACGATAGCGAAAAATTCTTTTTTTCTCACTGGCCATCGACTTTCAATACCTTGTAAAGTTTTACTCAAATAGCTGCAAACACCAAAAAGTTTATTATTCTCGTCATATATCTCAAGTACCGCGCCAATAGCTTCATTGCTGGCATCCATAGTAACAACAATCTTCTTCGAAGGATCGAATGGCTTCAAAATAGGTGCATCAACCATTGCATGTTTCAAAGTAGTAAATGCTTTCTCTTGTTTTTCACCCTAGGCAATTTTTGAATTTGAGTTAGCAAACCTTCTAAGAGGAGCAGCAATAACGGAAAATCCTTAATAAAATGACGATAGTAGCCCACTAATCCTAAGAATCTTTGAGCATTTTTGAACTCTCTCAACGTTGGCCATTGTACAATACAATTCACTTTTTCAGAATCAGAACTAATACCAATACCGCTAACGACATGACCTAGAAACGACGTCTGTTTCAAAAAGAAACTGCACTCGGATTTCTTGGCGTGTAAATTATGTTTCCTAAAAGCTGACAAAACCAGTTTTAAATGTTCCTTATTTTCTTCTTCCGTCTTAGAAAATATCAAAACATCGTCTAAGCAGACAACACAAATTTTATCCAAATAATTTCTCAAAATATGGTTCATCATGCGTTGAAAACTACAACTAGCGTTGCAAAGTCCAAATGGTAAGACATTCAACTGATACTGACCTTTGTGTGTAATAAAGGCAGTTTTGTATTTGTCCTCTTCGGCCATCCTCATTTAATGGTAGCCACTGATAAGATCTAGTTTACTAAATATAGTGGCGCCCCTCAAAGTGTCAAACAGTTCTCCGATACTAGGTAATGGATATTTCGCTTTAACCGTGATCTCGTTCAAGCCTCGATAATCCATACATAAACGTCTAGTACCATCTTTCTTCTTAACAAATATCACCGGTGCAGCAAAAGGTGAATCACTCGGGGAGATTCAATTTGAAGTCATCAGTTCTTTCAATTCCTTTTCTAATTCCTCTTTTTCTGATTGTTACATTCTAAAAGGTTTTTTTGGCAACCAGGACAGATCCTGCTTTCAAGTCAATATGATGCACAGTAGTGTCTATGACAGTATTAGGAAGCAACTCATCAACAATGATGTCACTAAATTCTTCAATAATAGGTGTAGTACTATCAGTATCCGTATGTTCATCGTTCACTGAAACCCAACATAGTTACACTAAATTTCCATTCTTCAGTTGTTTCTTGAAAAGCAATCTCAAATGCTCAATATGCTCTTCTTCAGACTTTAAAAATATCAAAACCTCGTCTAAATATACAACACAAATCATATCCAAATAATCCCCTAAAGTATGCTTCATCATCCGTGAGAAACTACAAGTAGCATTACAAGATCCGAATGGTAAGACCTTCCACTGATACTGACCTTTACGTATCATAAAGGCAGTCTTGTATTCATCTTCTTCGGCAGTTATATGATCAAGGCCCAGACCTTTTTTTACTTTTATTATTTAATTTGCATAAAACTTTGTTTGTTTGAAAACTTACCAGGTATTTCACCGGAGTTTTTGGTTCCAGAATCCGATGCTACGTAAGTTCTATTTACTACATTTAACCAATTCTTTGATGGAGCAACCCAAAAAGAAAAAAACTATCACTTCGTAATTTTTTGGATTAATCTATTTGCGCTTGCTTTTATGGAATGGTCTAACTACAGTTTCGAGTGCCCAATAAAGCATATTATCCGTTATAGATACTTATTAGCTTCTCCAAAATACCTTGTTTGTTTCTCAATATTTGGGAAGCTTAATAATCTATCCATCACCGTTTATTCTTGGGCTTTCCATGACACAAAGAAGATTGCTGGGTACAAGAAGATTCTATATTTAAAAGTTATTGTAGAAGGTCAAGCTGAAGCAAGCACTCTGGTTAACATTGACTCAGAAGAAAGATCTGTCGGTGTTAGAGGTATGAAGCTTTCTTTTGAGATAATCCATTCCATGATGAACGACATCAGGTCAGATCTGAAAAACGTAATTGACTATCTAGGTATATACATCCATTTTGGTTCCGTAGATGACATTTATTAAGACCTTTTAGGTTTCAGAACTGCTAACTTTCAAAATGATAGCTATCATGCATCTTTACTCAAAAATTGGATTGGTAGAAATTTGATAGAAGGCTATTCAAAGAAAACAAACACTGTCTGTGATTCCAATAATGAAGCAGAAGTTGAAGCGATTTTTCCTTGAAGTACCTTTCTTTTATACTCTCTAATTTCAAGGCAATAAATTAATTCCTGGGTT
>JAMSGM010000109.1:0-31302 GCA_030462875.1 Grigorovia humatica | reverse complement strand
ACTATAATTTCTTATCCAACGATGATAAGTTGCATTCTTTATTAGTCAGTCATAGAATGTTCTAGCAACTTCTATTAAGTTCTTTTATGGAAAATGTATTTTTAATGTTCTACAACAGTAAGTGGTTTCGAACGATAAATATTTAAGTGATTTTAGTGAACTTGTATACGTTAGAATTGAGGTTGTTATAGTTTACCTGGTTAATTTTTGTGATTTTTATTATGACCAGGTGATATGATTGAATTGAAATAGTAAATGTTAAGTAACGAAAGGAACTAGCGTTTGTATGTAGTGGAAGCTACCAGATTCCTGGTTGAGTTTACTCATCTTAGAATTATAAATGGAACTTTTTGTCTTAAAATGTATATAAAATGTAATATATAAAAGACGAAAATATTTTTCAGTTTTTTTTGAAGTCATCGCGGATTTTTCACAAAATCCGGTTAACAGAAAAATATCTCTTTAAAAAACAATTCATAAAATACATCATTGACACTTGATAATATCAATTTACTCCTATATTCCAACAGTATGCGATCCCATGAGGCAAGATTTATATTTTGTGTATATTAGTTAGTTTTATTTTAAGATGAATAAAGATGATTGAAGAGATGATCAAGAGAAATAAGTTATAAAAGATGAAAAGATGATCAAGATGACAAAGATAATTAGATGAGTTAACGTGCAGGTACTCCGAATGTGGTGAATGATTCTTTCTGTGTTTAGGAGATGTAGGATCAAGTTTATTAATTGGTGTTGATCATTTGGTATTTTTGGTTTGAACTCCCATTTTATTTGTTAGATGATTTCAGAGCTGCTATTTGGAATACCAAGAAAGTATTATGAGAATTAGAATAAGATAGTTGTGAACGACAATGAAGGGAACTTATGTGTTGGCTCTGTCGGCAAGATAAGTTCACATTTGGAAATCGAATTGTTGGTTGAGTGCTTGTTTCATAACAATCATTCGGGATGGTTCGATAGTACCTATGTTACCTTCGTTGAATGTATGATTGATGACTGTTTAGAGTTAATGTGTTTCCACTGCAAAGAAAGATTATTGAGTTTCGAAGAAGAACGTGATAAGAGTTTGATAAAGAATGTAATAGTATTTTTGATAAAAAACGTGAAAAAAGTTTTGAGTATAGTATCTGAGAATGCCTCACGGATACGTGAGAAGATATTTGAGAGTGCTGCATGGACGTAATGAACCCATGCGATGATATTAGAGTTTTATGATTAGTGTTGTGAATGCCTCATGGACGTATTGTACCCGTGAGAGGACAATAGAGTTTAGTGTTGAGTGTTGAGAAAGCCTCTCGGATGTTAACTACTGCAGAGTGATCTGCAGAGTTTTGTGATTGATAAAATGAAGCCTTATCGGACGTAATGACCATGATGAGAGATGAGAAGATTCAGAAGAATGTATGAGTAAATTGTTATAGTAGGAGATGGAATGAATGAGTTATAAAATTGATATTAAAGGGATCATCGATCCAGTTGAAATTGTTTGCACGTTTTATATATAGTTTGATATAACCAGAGTTCAGACAGCTTAAAAAAAATTATTACTAGTTAAAATCTAAATTAACTAGATCAGATAATATTAACTGTTAAAACATATTAGCAAAAGACCCAATCGTGACAAAGTTAGGTTTGAAGGTGTGTCCCTGTCACATCATTGTAGTCATCTTATTTTATCATGACCTATACTAACGAGACCGAATTTTGGGTTTTAAAAAGCATATATACTAGAAGACAATATGTTAAGATATTTATCCAATTTATGTTATGCATTTGATTTCCATAACCTACTTTTTCTTTTGGCTTTCTTTCTTTTTTTGTTTTCAATTCAATCGGACTGCTACTTGTTCTATAAATAAGTTCAATTTTTCACTTTGTCTCACTCTGTGCTTATTTGATGGAAAAGTACTCAATAAACAAATTTGAAGATCAATTTTGTTACTCCAAGAAAATGAAGAAAATTTTTTGTTTATTTCAAAATTATGCTGTCATTTTACATATATTTTAATATCATTACATATTTATTAATTTTAAGATCGTATATAGATTTAATGCACTTTTATTTACATTCATTGTAAACTGCTTTAATGCTAACATATTAGTTTCATCTTCCATAGTTTCGGCTTTCCCATTGGCAAAAGCCTCTTGAAGATACTTGTTTCTTTTAATAATGGCAAGTTTGAAATTGAATAATGCTGATTTCAATTCTGATGAAACTTTTTGTAATTTTAAATCAGATTTTGTCATCTCAACAACCTTCTTGCTAAACTTCTCAACTAAATTAACCGTTGCTTCGGATAAATATTTGTTTGTGGTCAGATCGGCTTTCATTTTGCCCATATCGTCACCAAAGAGTAATTCGTTGATAACATTTTTCAACAATTGAATTAGCAACCGACCCAGGCTTGACAGTTGGAGCTTATTTTCACAGTTGATCTTTTTAATAATGGTGAAAATAAATTTCCACGAATTTGGTGAGTATATTTTTTCATTACCATTAACAACTACAAAATCATAATTTTTGACAAACTTGTCTAAATTAGCCATTGTGTGTTCTAAGGCTTCAAGGTCAGCGTATATTCTCATCTTTTGCGACTGCCTTTTAAATGCTTGATACATCTCAGTCATAATTCTCTTATTGTATAAATTTTTTTTCCATTTTTGCTTTAGTTCGTTAAGTTCTTGCAACGATTCTTGGACACATTCACTCGTCCTCCCATTAGCTAAACATTTCATATAATTCAATAATATCAATTCATCAATATATTTATGATGATTGTTTTTCAAAATTTGATAAAATTTGATTCCATATATGAATTTATCGGATTTTAACAACACGTCCATGACCATATTTGATACATGTATATTTAACGGAAATTTTGTTTCCTTCCCCCAATAATTAATTTCTGGTAAATTCAATTTTGTTTCAATAGGTAAATTTTTCAAATCAAAATTGATTCCTTCGAAGTATTTACTTAACGCAACAAGAGCGGTGTTAAGTAAACATTTATCGTCTCCCATTTTAGAGCTTCTGTTTATTAGGCTTTTTATAAGAGCAAACATTAATTTAGAGTCACAAGTTTTTGGTGGAATTGCTTTGATTAATCCATTGAATACTTCGATAAAATCATCCATCGTATCTACATTATCGCAAGCTTTCCAAAGTGCCATAAATGTTATTGAATTGTGTCTAGCATCGGCTAAATTTGAGTCCTGTGCAATGGATTCATATAATTGTAAAGGTAACTTAAAATTTTCACAATTGGCTAGCGCATTCAATGCTGCATTAAATTCAATCATATTACATTCTTCATTTTTTATCAAAGCCTGAGCAATATTATAGACTTGTTCACCATGTTTCTTTGATATTTTCCTTTTCTGTTTGCTAATACCGTCAAATAAGATTGTATTTGTATATTTATCTGTTGGTATACGCATTTTTTTCCTCCAATTATATAGTGATAATGCAGCGTCTACTGAATGCATTTCCTTCAAATAATATTCGATGACTAAATTCATACTTGCAGCACCTCTAGATTTAGCAAGTTTTGTCAAATACAAAGCTTTTTCTACTTGTTTTCTCATAAGAAATTTTTTAACATCTTTGCAAACTAAGAGGGAATTTCTTAATTGTTCACCTGTAACTCCAAGTATTGTATAAATCAATCTCTTATCTCTAGTACGAGACAAAATTTCAAGATCGTCATCTGATGTAGGTCCTAATTTCAATTTTTCACTAATATGTTCATCGATTCCGTAATTTGCTTTTAGTATTCTCCTTGCTTGATGATTACTGTATTGTGATTTTTGTGTACCCTTATACCGGTATCTTTCCTTTTCTTCCATCCTTTTCAGTTTACGCGCATCAGGTACTAGGGTCCCATTTTTCATCAAGTGATCCAACTGTTTCTTTACGTTAGTAGCATAAGATCGTGAAAACAACTTATAACCATTTAAAGGAGTAATCCGATTCATCGTATGCAAGTCATTAGCTTGGTAATACTTCAATACGATAGCTGATCAACAAATATAAATATATCAAATTACTATTTACAGTTATTTTTTTCATCAAAATTTCGAAAAGCTGGAATCAAATGAGATTTTAACTACTGTTTGTAAGTTACAAGCTATCATGCCAGCGGTTCTACGACGTCTTCTTGGAATTTGGTCAGTGTTTCTCCATTTTGCATGATGTATTCCAAGTCCACGATTTCCTTCACAGCCTCTACTGTTATGTTCGTGTACGTATCCTTACCAATGGCAATATCATCTTCGATACGCACTCCAATGTTTCTGAAGTGTGACGGATATTGAGGATCATCTGGGATATATAGACCCGGTTCAATTGTAATCACTTGTCCCTTCTTCAATGGCTCGTAACGCGAACATTCTGGAATATCATGAACATCAAGACCCAAGTTATGTCCAATATAATGAGGATACAATCTTTCCACTAGATGTCTGTTAGCGTTTGAAAACCCTAAATTTTTAATCTCTTGCTGCATGAATTGTAGACTTTTCTCATGCACATCGTTTAAAGAATACTGATTGGATTCTCTACAAAGTTTTATACACTGTTTTTGAACATTCAATACCGCTTGATATACATCTCTTTGAGCATTTGAAAATTTACCATTATTGGGCCAAGTACGTGAAATATCAGAGCAGTAACCCCCAATGGAACCAGATGCATCTACAAGCACCATCTCATCTTCAAACATTAAATCATCGTTTCTTGTATAATGAATGCATAATGAGTTTGCACCAGATGCCACGACGGGGACATAGGCATTCTTGTCACAACCACCAGAAATAAATTTATGTTCTAAGAAACTAGCTAATGTTCTTTCATTACGAAATCTTTTAGCAAATGCTTGATTATATGATCTACCTGAAATTCTACCAGCTGTTCTCATAATTTTCAACTCTGCGTCAGATTTAATTTTCCTTAATTGTGCAACTTTATTCTTATAATTATTAATTAGTTGTAAACCTTTAAAATTTTGATCAATAATGTTATTGATTATACGTCTATTATTCAAATCATTAATAGAATTGTGTTTATCAATCCAAATATTTCTGTTCCTTTTAATCAATTTAGGTAACTCTTCAGACAAATCATTAATGTTAAATGATTCATCAGCATTAAATATATCACGAGCGCCTTGTTGACCAGTTCTGAAACCTTCCCATTTCTCGATAAATGAATCCTTTGGCGGTACAAATAAGTAAAATTTCCAGCCATCCACAGTTTCATTAAATTTTTCTAAAATCATTACCGAACTAGGTTCGTTCCAACCAGTCAAATAAAATAAGTCATTATCTTGTTGGAATGGATAAAATACTGCACCTGAAGCGTATTGTACACTGTTACTATTTATTATAACTACTGATTTTTCAGGTAGTTGTTTCATTAAACGTGCTCTACGTTCATGGTATTCGACAGCAGTAATACCTGGTGTTAATTCAGTGGGCTTGATTAAATGAGGTCTTGTTTCATGTAGTGGTTGGCCAGCTTCAATTTTGGATACCTTTCTATTAATCAATCTTTGAGAGTTGAACAGTGCCGCATTTATGGTGTATGATCTATTTGCTATGGTTGGGATCATCGTCCTGATCGATCTGCACAGTAGCTTCAGTGACATGATTTGGACGTGTGGCGGATTTCAAAGAAGATTCAAGATTGATTAACTATGGCATACTAATAATTTTATTTCCAACCCGATGAGATGAAAAAGATGAATGAACGCACGAGGGAAGAAGAGGGTGTGCTTCTGTATGTGCGCACACGTTTCTGTGATGAAAGACGTTGAAAAGTGAATCTACCATTTGGATGTGATCGTTACGATGGTGAGTGTGGTGTTCAAGAGGCTCTGTGGCAGGGATTGAAAGGTACTGCCAATAAACAGCGGCCCATTCCAGAAGGGGATCTTACGAACTGCGAGTTGCAAAACAGGCGACCACACGTTATTCTCATGGTACCAGGGAAGGTAAATGGTGTGCATCACGAAGGCAGTGCCCATTCCTGCAGTAGATTCATCGTGACTCCCCCCAAGGTGATTCGAAATGGAAAATTAAAACAAGTTTGCAAACTGTGTTTGAGATCTTGCAAACACGTCCACGATGTTACGAACTGTCACTTGCATGGCGCACTTACCCATTGTACACCGAAGTAGCTATGTACTAGCTAGCAGAGCGGGTAGAAGAATCTTGTCTACCGCTTTTATGGCCCACAAGAGATCCATTTCAAGCGAACCAGATAAAAACTATACTAAACTAAACGACGTTAACGACAAGAACAGAGACGCAATTTTCAAGTACACATGGGGGACTTGGTTGAATAATGATAAATTAGAGAAGGAGAAGAGAATGACCAAATTCTCCATCGAAGGATTAAACAAAATCCTAAAGAATCTCTATTCTTTCAGTAAAACTAATATTGCTATTGATACAACACAGATTGATAAAATACCCTTACCTTTTGAGAATAAGGATAATGTATCTGTTTTACCTCATAATGCTATCATTGATAATCTAGATGTATTAAATCCAAATGAGCCCCACGTTCATGTAAAGACAATTTCCTCTATTCATGAAGGTAAACATCATCGTATTTACAAATTAAGCACCAATATTGAAAATAAGCCATTAATCTTGCGTATCCCATATTTATTAGATTCTATGGATATTATTACTCAGAGAATGTCCAGTGAAATTGCTACTTTAGACTTATTACAATTAAAATTACAAATTGACGTCCCCAAAATTTTTTGTTACTCATTAAATGGTAACAATCCTTTAGGTATACCATTTATGATCCAAGAGTTTATTGAAGGTGAATTATTAATGAAAAAATGGGATCCCTTAATGGCAGATGAAAAAAATGGTAAACCACCATCTAAATTATTAAATGTTATCGATCAAGTATCTGATATTCATAGTAAATTATTATCCTTAGAATTTAAAACAATTGGATCTATCTATTTCAAAGATCAAGTTCCAATGCAAGATAATAGTTTAGAGATCATTGATAAGAGATGGTGTATTGGTCCCATCTTAGAAAAATGCTATTGGAGATCAAACATGAATCAAATTACAAAGGCTGAAAAAGTCAAATTTCTTGGACCATGGGATGCTTCCAATTTAAATAAATTTATATCTGATTTGAGTGAATTAAATTTATCTAACATTTTGAAAAGACTTTCAATTATTGAAGCTAATTCATCCAGTGAGAATTATCAGAAGGAAAAATTACTTGAAGCTAAGATAACTTATGGCAATATGATTAAATTATCTAAAGAGTTATTTGATATTAATAATTCCAAGATAATAGACAAGATACCAAATTTTTATGAGATTATTAAACCACGTATTTATTTACCTGATTTAGATCCAATGAATATCTTGATCGATACTGCAAATGATAAACCTGTCTTATTTGATGTTGAAAATAGTTGTACCAAACCATTCATTTTACATAATTTACCTAAATTTGTTGAATATGATGGTCCCAAGATTTACAATATTAAAGATGATATACCAAATTATGATAATTTAGCTGAAACTGAAAAGAAACAATGTGAATTCATTTACAAACGTACGCGTAACCAATATATGTGGGAAAATGCATTGAATACAAGAAACCTTAAATTAGTTACGGCATTTGCACCACCATTGAAATTATTAAGATTGCCATATTCTGTGATGGCTGAAACAAATAATAAAGATGATAATAATTATATAATGATGAATGAAGCGTTCTTGCAATTAAGACAAATTTGGACTGAATTATTCAAGAATGATATGGTCGCAACGAAAGATTTCCCCATTGATGATATCGACGATGCAGCAGCAATCAAGAAACATAATGAGCAAATGAAGAAATTACATAATAAAATGATATCCTCACCATTTTATGCTACTGGAGGTTGGATACCACAAGATATGTTTGATAAATTATTGGAAGACGATGTCATAGCCAAGGCTCCTGATGGAAACTACGAAATTAAGCAATAGTTCTGAATCTGTAAAAAATCATTTTAGCTAGTTTCTAATATAGAAAGAAAAATTTATATATTTATTAAGAAATTATTGCAAGCTTCGTTCTTGAAAGATTCAGTTTGAACTTGTAGATGGTTTACTTTCTCCAGTTTTTGTGATGAATGACATACCAAAAAAAAGATGCCTTTTGGAAAGTGTAAATCTTCACGTGACTTTCGGCAATTACTCAAAAGAGTAATCTGCTGTAAGCCACACATCGGCGGATTTGAAAATGCAAATGGTGGAATTACAACTCCACCAATGAACTAATTTGGCAAAAAAGTAGTAGATCGGGAAATAGAATTTTGTGATCGGATTTGTAACTCCCACTACTATGTGGGGATTAATTATACGTCCCTCTTCACTTCCCCATATAACATCTAAAAATTATACTCGTATTAAAATGCTCCCTTTAATTCAGGAGATTTTGTAATATTTTAAATTCAACTGCAATCCACTACTTCAACCTTCTTTTTTATTATGAGCATTCATGAAGAAATGATGCCACCACGTTGGCATTACCAAATTGTGGCACGTTACGAAAAGAGGCATTGAAAAATTTTCATCTTTTCGAATTACTCATTTTTTCGTCCCTACGCAGTTTTCTGTGGAATTCTCAGAGTCAACTTTCAATTAACTCAACATAGTGTGGTAATTACTCACACAGTGGCATTCGCGTAAAATTGCAGGAATATCTTATATAAATACGAACTAATATCTCTTGCTTTGTCTGTCTTGTTTCATAGGCTAGTTCAGAACCCATAAGACACGACAAACAACAATTCAAGCTCTCTCCGAACTTGCTAAACTGATCGTTTTTATTCCTTAGAACTACAAAGTATACAACAACTAAAGATGCTAAATCAACATGAAATCAACAATTTACAAGAATCATTCCAACACACCATGAACTTACAAGGTTCCCCAGGTGTTGTCTCCACTTCACCTACTCAATCCTTTATGAACACTTTACCAGCAAGATTGAATGCTTCTAAACAACAAAAGGTTTTAAAACCATTTTCAACAGGTGATATTAAGATTCTTTTATTAGAAAATGTAAATCAAACTGCTATTTCAAATTTCACTGAACAAGGTTATCAAGTGGATTTCCATAAAGGTTATCTTCCAGAAGATGAATTAATTGAAAAAATTAAAGATGTTCATGCAATTGGTATAAGATCAAAGACTCATTTAACTGCAAAAGTCTTAGAAGCTGCTAAAAATTTGGTTGTTATTGGCTGTTTTTGTATCGGTACCAATCAAGTCGATTTAGAATTCGCTGCTAAGAAAGGTATCGCTGTTTTCAATTCACCTTTCTCTAATTCAAGATCGGTAGCAGAATTAGTAATTGCCGAAATCATTTCTTTAGCAAGACAAATCGGTGATAGATCAATTGAATTGCATACCGGTACTTGGAATAAAGTATCAAATAGATGTTGGGAAGTTAGAGGTAAAACGTTAGGTATTATCGGTTATGGTCATATTGGTTCACAATTATCTGTCTTAGCTGAAGCTATGGGTTTACATGTCATTTATTATGATATCGTAACCATTATGGCTTTAGGTACCGCTAAACAAGTGGCTACTTTGGACGAATTATTAAATAATTCTGATTTTGTTTCATTACATGTCCCAGAAACTCCAGAAACGAAAAATATGATCTCTGCACCACAATTCGCGGCTATGAAAGAAGGTGCTTACTTAATTAATGCATCTAGAGGTACTGTTGTAGATATTCCATCTTTGATTATGGCTATGAAAACTAAGAAAATTGCTGGTTGTGCCCTAGATGTTTATCCAAACGAACCAGGTAAAAATGGTGCTAATGCCTTCATTGATGATTTGAATTCATGGGCTTCTGATTTAGTTTCTTTGCCAAATGTCATCTTAACACCACACATTGGTGGTTCAACAGAAGAAGCTCAAAGTTCTATTGGTGTCGAAGTTTCTCACGCTTTGACTAAGTATATCAATGAAGGTTCCACCACTGGTGCAGTTAACTTCCCTGAAGTCAGTTTGAAGGCTTTAGACTTAGATCAAGAAAATACTGTTCGTGTTTTATACATTCATAAAAATATTCCTGGTGTCTTGAAAACTGTTAACAATATTTTATCCGACCATAATATTGAAAAACAATTTTCCGACTCTAGAGGTGAAATTGCTTATTTGATGGCAGATATTTCATCTGTTAACCAAAGCGATATTAAAGATATCTACGAACAATTGAATAACACTGCTGCTAAGATTTCAATCAGATTATTGTATTGATTTAGTTCGTTTTGACCAAACTTCAAAAGTACCTTTACGATTTTTTATTTTTGCATTTCAATTTATTACTTAAATTTCTCATCAAGGCAATCTTACCTAAACAAATATTCAACTATTTCTTTTAACGGTTTTTATTTTCAATTATACTCAGGGTGACAATATATATCAAATATCATAAGTATTTTTTAGTATATATATTTATGCAAACAAATTAATTACTAATTAATACGCACCTCTCATTGATCGCTGTTGAACATTTATTTAAGGAAAAGCTACTGTCAACACTGTTAAGGTGTACTTAAAACCAATGCTTAGATATGTCCCGCCGCACTTTGAGAGAATCTTTGCTCAGGCATTACACTATTTGGAAGAGATTTTTTTTTGTTTACCTGATTTCATGTATAAATCATAAACTATAAGTTAGATGTTCAAAGGAAGCCATGTTCTACCAAAAAATCATCTTTTGAAACCAAAAAATCAAAACCAATAGTACTTATTCTCTTTATAAAACTTAGTTGTTAGCACTATGCTGTGGGAGGAGAGTTTTATATCTTGAATTTTTTCCTTTTACAACACCTCAAAGAAATTGCTATACTTTAGCCACTAAATGCTGAAAAAATGGATTTGGATAGAACGTTATACTAAACTAGCAGTAACAAAGATTATTTCATGCAATCTAAGAACATTTCATATCATTTAAGATGTAATGGCTGGGAATTTTTCTATAATATATATATATATATCAAATTAAGCTTGGTTGGTATCCATATCCTCTATATACATTACATGCAAAATAAAAAAGCCGGGTAATCCTAGAAAAAGAAGTTAAACAGCAAAAAAATAAACTCCGAAGCCGGGAGTTGAACCCGGGTCCCCACGGTGAGAACGTGATGTGATAGCCGTTACACTACATCGGATTAACATTTCAGTTTGGTTGATGATGTAAATCTTAACAGGTTTAATCTGTGAGATTTTACTCGTCCTACACCTCCCTTAGCTCAACGGTGTCGAATGGAGCGCAGCGGCCATAAATATTTATGATCGAAGTATTTCTTCTTTAGTTATGAAATAATAAATTGTATTGAATGGGAATAACTATTTTCCTTGACTGTCATAGTGAAAGCTGCCAGATTCCTGGTTGAGTTTAGTCATCGTAGAATTATAAATGGAACTTGTTTTCTATTGAAGCGCATATAAAAGTAATAGATAACGAACAAAAATATTTTTTATTCTTGGAAGTAATTACAGATTGTTAGCGAAAGCCGGTTAACCGAAAAATATCTCCTATATAAAAAAATTCATGAAGTATATGATTTACACTTCATAGTATCAATTTAGTCATATATTCTACTATGTTAGTTCTTCCTAGCCATTGTCTATACTTTAAACTTTGGCAGTTAAAAATAAGGTTATCTCTATTTTTTACAACAAAATGAATAACGTCTATCTGCCAGTAATTTTCACTCTTTTATTTTGTTGCTCAGAACTTTGTTACGGGAGTCCCATGCTTTCGGTTTTCATTTGTAATAGATATGGCAGTATCAAGGTCTACTTTTGGGATATAAGAACAATATACTCTCAATCTTCAGGGATTTGGTCATCTTTCAAACCCGGCTTTACTCATTAGTTCGAAGAGTAATGATTTGATTTGCTTCAAAGCGCTTATTACTCTTTACACTATTTGCAAGTTTATTTTCTTTAATTCTTGATTTTTATAGTTTTGCTTTGCAAAATCAACCACTTTAGTCAGATTTCAGAAAATGACGTTTTCCGTAAATTACAAAGCTAAAGAAAAGTGTTAGTTAAGCATTAGATCTTCCAAATCTACTGGATCATCTGCAGCACTGTAACGGTTGTTTTACACAAAATAGGTTGAAGAAAAAAACAAGAATGATGTTCTCAATATACAAAATACCTCAATTATTCCTAATCGAGAAACTGCAGAAATATAAAAGTTGCTAATTTTATGTGCTGTTCTAACAAAACTAACACTCTCTGACTTTTGGCTAGCAATTTATTAAACATGCATGTTATATAATATCACTAGGAAACAATCTCATTGATCAATATTCTAGGCTTTATTAGATGAAATCTCTGACACATTTTTGAAACAGCATGTATTTATCTCTGCTGTGGTAATATTTTGAGTAGAGTCAAGTATTTAATTCATATTTTGTGGTCGGGTAGAAAAGTTGGTTCCCCAGTCTCAATTTCGGTCAAGTGCTCATAAAGAGTGTGTGAAATTTAGAATGGTCTAATCATAATGCTTGAAACATTTTTTTTATTGGAAAAGAATATCTACATGAGATATCATACAGTGGGTATTTTTTCTTTTTAAACTTATAATTGATACTACATTATCACATAAAACTATTAGGTGGGGTAATCAGGCTTCTATCATTTAAAAGAAGTACCAAGTATGCGCAGCAGCTTTGTAAAATTTATAGTAAAGGTAGCACTGATCTATAGCGTTTGAAAAAACGTCGTGGATTCTATAAAAATTACATAATGTATATATGATTATGGAGTAAGGTAAGCGTATTGTCTACGTATATGGGATGCTTCAGTGCTCACTTATTCCCTTGATAACGACTTCCATTGTTGGTATTATAACGCCCTTGGTAATTATTATATCCGCTATTTTGATAGCCCCCGTTGTAATTATTATGGTGATTACGGTTACTATAACCTCGGTTATTGTTATTATAGTTTCTGTTTACACCATCTTGGTTATTATAGTTTCTATTATTGCTAGTTGTACCATATCTTTGATTCCTATAGTCACCATCTTTGTTTTGTTGGTAACTTCTATTATAGGCAGCAGTACTGTTGTAATTATTTTGATATTGGATGTTATTATTGTGTGGTTTATTATTTCCAAAGTAGAAAAATGACCTATAACCACCAACTCTTGGTTTGTATTGGGTTGTGCCATGTGGGCCAACCGGGACGATATTATTGTGCATTGTTTCATTGAAACGCCATCTGTTATTATTACGGTTACTCATTTTATACATAACAGCATCTAATTCATATTGATCTAAGAATGGCTGTGAAGGAATAAAACCATTTAGAATAAGAGATTTATTTTTAGCTGGTAAAGGTACCAATTTATACATCATCTTGAGGAATAGATTAGTAGATATTTCTTGTAATGATTCACTCTGAATTGGGCATGGATATTTGGCATTTAACTGAAAACCTTCTAAGTCGCGACCTATTATTCCACTTAATCCAGTTTTAAAATGACCTATATGAAGCGTAGACGGTTCACCTTCCTCTTTGTATAACTTTTTAACAAATTTGTCGTAGTGCGCATTTTTATTACTAATCAATACAATAGCTTCCTTTCTGCAATTTCTCGATCTTTCAGCTTCTGTTAACTTAGGATATTGCTCTCTAACAACTTTCAATAACCTTTTCTCATCAATAAATGGCAATAATGCAATACCTTGCCAGGACATCTTCTTACCATTCATATCAATTAAAAACTCAGACGGATAAAAATCAATAATTGGTGAATCTGGTTCATTCATCAATGGTCTGAAAATTGATGGTAAAGTATGACCAGAAGCAGCTGGTAAAACACTCATTAGTTGTTCATATGGCAAAAATGGCTCCCCCAATTCAAACTTAACCTCCTGTTTAGAAAAACCAAAGAAATCTGCTGCAAAAGGTGCGTAGTGATATGGATAGTACCAATTCCAAGAAGGACAACCTTGGTAATAGTAAAGTAAAACCCAAGAAACACCTTCAATATAACTTTTAACCATACCTTTTCTAACTTCTTCGATTTCTGATTCTGTTATATTAAATTTACCTGTGTAATATCTTTCTCTGTAACCAGATTCATATAATCTAACAGTATCATCGGTATCAATGACACCACCGGTTAACTCAGAGCTTGAAATGATGGATCTCGGTATTTTATTTAAAACGTTATCGGACGTCGTATCCATTGGGGTTGATACTTCAGTGTTAGTTGTACCAGTAGTAACTTCTGATTCTAGGTCTTCATCAATATCACCCGATATTTTCTGATTTAAATCATCAGCCTCAGTTTTCAGTTTTTTTAAAGGTACTTTATTTTCGTCATCGTCAATATTTTTCTCTTCTTCTTCCTCCAAACGATGTTTTTTCGCCATAAGTTTCCTCTTTAATAATTCGGCAGCAGAAAAATTACTTTTGTTAGCAGCTTGAACCAATTTTTCCTTTTCTTCTGACGTGATTTCAGTTAACAGTTTATTATTTTTGTCACTCTGTGCTCTTACAATAGCAAGAGCCTTTTCATCACCTTCATTGGCTAACATAATTTCTTTTTTCAATTCAACCATATCGTGAGTAGTTAAATTCCATGCACCAGGTGCTAAATTTCCACTAGTATCGTACATTGGTAATTGTTCAATTGGTATTGTTGATTGCGGGTCTTGATTCTTATAGCTGCTGCCTTTTTTCATTTGTTTCCTTCTTTCAATAGCCTCCTGTTTTCTGATTTCTTGAGTATGCTTGGATTTGAAAATTTCCGGTTCACGCATACCTAATTGAGTTAAAACTAGTTCTACAGATTCTAAATTTAGTTCACCGTCACAAGTCATATATGCCTTTAATGATGGCAACATTGCTTTCCAAATATCTAAAAGAATATCAATACTATTTTCCCTAACATCCAATGATGGTAAATGGGGTAAGAAATCATTACCACAAAAGAAACACATGAAAACCCAGTCATCGATTGCCCTTTCCAAATCAAATGGGAACGGTAATCTTTGAACAAACAATTCAGCAGACAAATATTCTCTCAAGACGTTAATGTGTAACCATAAAAACGGTTTTTGTGTATCTTGCTTCACCATCAATTCCTTCTCTTCGGTAGTCATCTGTGACATATCATTATTTCTTCTTCTATTATCTTGAGCGAAAACATCTTCTCTCAAAATTTTGAAATGGGGTTCATGTGTTGCCAAACCTAAAAAGATTAAATCTGCATCTAAACCATATATACAATGAGTTGTATTTGGATTATATTCTGGATCAGCTCTTTGAGATCTAATAAAATTCATGATTTTATGTTCACCTTCACCAGGCACTGTTGCATCACTAATAATAATTTGTAGGTTTTTCCAACCTGGATCAGTGGCTAATTTAAATGCAGTCCAATAACGTAGTGCTAAGGCTAATTTATCCATAAAAGGGGTACCAGGAGTAATTGCGTTAGAATCCCAAGTCTTCTTGTTTTTCACTGCATCATCGATAACTTCACCATAATTTTCACGTTTCCTTAATTCTTCCTCTTTAGCTTCATTCGCAATTTGAGCATCTCTAGCACTTCTGAATCTACGAGATCTTTGTTGATTCATCTTCGCACGAGGAGCAACACCATCCACTGCCATAACAAGCACTTTTCTTGGTCTGGCCATATTTAAAACACGATTTGTGTATTCAAAAACAGCTAAAAGCATTTCATCTTCCGTCTCCGGTGGTGGTTTATTTTCAGGATGGGAACATGGATGAACAATACCGTTCATATCTAAATATAAATTATCTAGCTCACCATTTGGATTTGGCGAACTGTAATCGATGGGTAATTGAACTCCATCAACCACTTGTGGTGTATCTTCCAAGACTGGTGAAATAATTTTTGGATATTTTCTAGATAACCATCTGAAAAATGAGGGCACACCCATAGCGCTTTTGTCTATAGTTATTTCCTTGTCAGTCCTTGAAGGAAATAGTTTATTCAAAAAGATCCGATGACTTTAAATTGAAAAATTAAAAAAATTTATATTATGTCGTTACCCGCTTAATCTTTTGCTCGCCATGGAGTGTAGTGATCGATGATCACGCTGTTGGTACCGCTAGATACTATATATTTATCTATCAGCTTGATGTCATATACTCTAGATAATGAATGGATTTTTGGTTGTCCCGAAAATTATCAAAAGCTTGACCGTGAACATACATGGAATGGAATTAGTCATTAACCTATGTGTTTTGCTACTAGGGAAATCTATATATACGAATATTAACTTCTTCTATTATGTTTTAGCTTCCCTTGGACCAGAATTTCCACTTTGAATTCTTTTGGTGATCATCATCATGTTGGATAACGGGCACAAAGTGTTCCATATCAGTATTCAAATCATTATTGGCTTTCATTAGATCTGATTCTGATTCTTCAAAATGCGATATATTACTTTCGAGATCTGCCATATCTTTTCCTTTTTTTGTGATTGGTATACACTGAGTCCTACCTTTAAATGCATAACCTGGGTGGAAAATCGTTAATGTCACAATACATAATGTCATCATTAGTGCATCTAGAATTATGAAATACCATTCGTGCATAAGCAAGTTTCCTCTCCAACCTTCTGCTAGTTCAGCTAGACGATAACAGCAACGTGTAAAGACTACCATTGTTGCAAAAGTGATTGCAAGACTAAAATAATGGAAAGTCCAACGAATTGGGTTTAATCTGATATGTTCATACTTTTGTGGGTACATATAATCAATTTCTGTTTGTGAAATTTTCCAAATACGATTATCCCAAAATTTGTTCTCTACATTAAGATGTCTTAATCTTGTCTTGATGAAAATATGATACATGAAATAATACCACAATATTAAGAAAAAAAACATTGAAGCGACTTGGATACTTAAACCAGCTACAAAAATGTTGTCCCCTTTCTTTACAGATTCACCTTGAGAAGATTCTACACCAGCAGTACCACCACCAGCAGCCTGAATAGCCAATGATATGATATCACAAGATATGAAAATATATGAATATAGCATTGGTGATTTGATTAATGAGTATTTATGACCATAAATTTCCATTAATTTAGCCACTTGGTAATAAATACCACCCATGGTGAAGACAGGTGCGATTGTTAAACAAATCATATTCATTAAAAACGGGTTCATCAAATAGGTATTATAATGAGACCAAGTCCTTCCAGCATAACCGATAACCTCTAAGATACAAGTACATAGAAATGCTATGGAGAACCACCATTGTTTGTAAATTAATTGTATGGTTTGGAAACATAATAGAATTGACCATATTACCACCATACATAAGTTAAATCTTAGATTCGGTGTCATAGAACCATAATAAGAAATCTGCACTCGTTGGCCCAATATTTCTAACCCTGCTATAGTATCATTTACAGAGCTCGACATTTGCGTTTTTTGGTTTATTTATTTTCCGACTGTCTTGTAGTATGTGGTATCAAGTTATAAGTGCTGAGAGAAAGGAATACCTAGTAATAAGTTATATCAACAGGCTCAAACTTTTATTGTATAGTATGTTATAGCTTGTCAGTTGTGTTATCCAATGAGACCTTTGCAGGTAGAGTTCAATTCGACTACAAAGTGTTGATATAAGAAAACACACAGCGTCGAAAGATCTAAGCTGCTACCAAAAATTTATATGAACCGTCTGAGTTAATTTAACGTCTCTCTTTCGGGTTTAACTCACTGCTCCACGGAACCGTCTGGGCGAAAAAGGAAAGGATCTTCCGCGGAAAGATCTCGAGCTCATCTCGAGATTCCCCTTTTCGGCACGTTCAGACCCTTCATTTCCCCTTTGGGGCAAAGAGCGATTTTTGGACCAACCGAATCTTTGTGTCCCAAACGGGTATCTCTTTCCCTTCTGGGACGCATTTCGTCTCTTTTAGGAAACGATGTGTGTGGAGAGGATCGACGAACCAAGACTCCAAGTGAAAGCTAACCTACAGCATAGAATGACTGAACTGGGGTTGAGGAATGAAGGCTCTTGGCTTGAGGCAATGGAAACAAATAATTTACGAATATCTATACTACCTGATAATAATAATGTGTACTCTATGGAAGTAAATATGATCATTTCTGATATATGACAATAAACTAATCGATTATGAATGAAGTAATTATATAGACGGCTTGTAAAACATTTCCTTTTCTAGCGGGTTTTCCTGTTGAATTGACTCGAATGATCATTCTAATTAATCATCATCTTCATTATTATTTAAATTGTCCAAAATATATTGGTATTTATTATTAGACGCAATATTTGCCCTCTTAAGGATATCTTCTGCTTCATGGTACAAATTCTCTTGCTCAGTGGATTCAAAATCTTGTAAATTACCAAGATCGATAACTGCTTCAGCTAATTGTGCCCAGCTATCAGGATTATTTGAATCCTTAGCTAACTTGAAAAATTTAATTGCTAATTGAACATTATCTTGTGCTAATTTTTGGTTAGATTTACATTCTGTTTCCTCTTGTTCATTTAATTCATTATCATCATACCTTAATGAGAGGAAAATATTACTGAAAGTTTCCGATTTCTTTAAGTATAATTCACCTATAAGTTTGGCCACTGCATAATATATTTTGTTACTTGGATTTTCATCATCATTAGGGTCCTTATCTAATAATTTGAAAAACGACAATAATTGATCAAGCAACCATTCGTAAAGAATATTAATATTTTCTTTGATTTCATATAAGGGATGGTTTGATGATAGTTTGATATTTAAATCATCTTCTTCATCTTCATCATCACTATCTAAACCTTCAGATAAATTTTTATTTGAACCAAAATTTTCAACTATGTCCAATAGATCATTCATTGACTGTAAAATCTCTAAAGTTAGTTGTTGTTTCTTCAAATCTTTATCATTGATAATATTAAAATTATCTTTACCTCGTTTTAAATATTCAGTCAAATTAATGGAACAATCAGTTGAATCAACTTTCAAATTTGATATAAATTGTAAAGGAATTCTTTGAAAGATAATTTTAGAATAAACAAGTTTAATCAGATTATTTTCTTGATCCTTAGCTAATTTCAAAATATCAGTTGCATCTTCGAAAAAATTATTTATCTTATCATTATTGAAAACAGTCAATTCACTTAATGCTAATGCAAATACGGATAGAAACTCTGAATCATTCGATAAATTTTCCTTATCATTACTCAATAATGTGTCACATTCGTTGACAATACCATTTAAGAAAGCATCAGATTCCTTATTCGATTGCAAATAAGAATTCCATAAAACTTTCAATTGGACGATATTGTCTTCAGGATCTTCATTATCAGCAACTTCAAACGTTAACTGTGGTTTAGAGTCAGCATTTGTTGGATTAGTCTTTTGTTGCTTTCTACTCTTGGATAGACCCATAGGTCTAGAACGTTTTGCCATCTGAGATATATGATTACAAGTCTATATTGACGGGATCAAAGGTGTGGTAGTGGTAAACAGTTGCCAAACGATGGAAAAGAATGAACATCAAAATTTTGCAATTTTTTCCAGTTTCTTTTTTTCCCTCCAAAAAAACGATTTTCTACTTTTTTGTAAAGCGATAAAACGTCAATTTTGTACAAAAAACAGGGCACCTTGAATACAGTTTCATAGCGTCAGGAAAGTGTGATCAATGGGTTGGCTTGATGAGGCGGGTGAAGAAAAATTGGGAATATAAGTTTACGTATAATAAAAAAAAGAGAAAAAAAAAATATAAAGGGACTATTATGCAGTTTTGTCTTTGGTCAATGATGATTAGATCAGACGTATGTATGTTTTTGTTCAAAGATTTCTGTTTCGAACAAATTGCAGCTTTGTCAGCATTCTGAATCCATCTATATCTGTACTTTGGATATAACTGTTTGCTCTTTGTTCAGCTTGTCTGCATTCCTTTTATGCATCAAGTCTTTGCAATCCGATAGACCTTGACAGTCATGGCTCTCCATTAATCTGTGCTTAGAGCAAAATTGACCCTTGCAAAATTCACAGTCACCGATAAATTTCGCAATATGGTCCTTACAATCGACCATGTGACACATATTCTTCCTCTTCTTCTTCTTCTTGTCCATGTTGGCTGGATTGGTAGACTTCTTGACCACTTTCTTGGTCTTTTGTGTAGCACTACCATTGCTCTTTACAGCAGTGAGATCATTATTAATAAAGTCTATATTATTTTTATTAATAAGAGTATTTATATCTTGTCTATTACTTAGCGACAGTATGTTGTCCTTGGCGTTGAGGATACTGTCACTGTTGTTTTCTTTACTGGTTACAGTGTTCAAATTGGACATTTTTATGTGTGTTTTGTGTTATATTCGTGTTTTAGTGCAGTTGGGTGTTAATTCCGGCATGAATCTTTTTTGCATTTTCACTTTTTTATATGCAATTCTTCCCACGCCTGGATCTTTAAGGTAATGTAGCGGCGTCAGCGGTAAGGGTAACGCCACGGCTGGCACTCCAACCGCGTCCCGCGGGAGGTTCCGTCTGTGACCGAGCGACTCCTTCTGCCTGGCAGTAGACACCTCATCTGAGGTGCTGACTTTCGTGCTGAGAACGTACACTGCCTTGCCAACCACACAACTCCGTACACCTAGATGTTGTTAGTAATGCATAACTTATATAGTTTCTTGTATATTTTTGGTGCTTGCAAGCTGGTTAGCCACCTCACCATTTTCATCAGCATCGTCGTCGTCATCATCATCATCATCATCATCATCATCATCATCATCATCATCATCGTCGTCGTCGTCGTCGTCGTCGTCATCCTCTATATCCTTATCAGTTTTTTCCTTGTTATTGTCTTCTTCTTCCTCTTCTTCTTCCTCCTCTTCTTCCTCTTCCTCTTCTTCATCTGGTTCCTCTTCTTCATCCTTAGGGTAACCACCCAATTTCATAACAATCTTATCAACAATTTCATTACCATCCATCATACCACCTAAACCAATATCACCATTAATGCCCATAACTTTTTCACTTGGTCTGAAAACTGTTATCCATGGCATTTCATCCTTAATGATATTGAATTGTTTCTTCGTCATAACAGAATTATAAGTTGAACTAACCATAGATGGAGCTAAAAAAATTGGGAACATCGGATTCCATGCCCTTATTATACTTGTTAATAAATTATCACACAAACCTAATGCAATCTTGGATAAAGTATTTGCGGTTAATGGTGCTACCACTAATATATCTGCCCAACGACGTAATTCTATATGTAAGACTGGATCAGTTCTTTGTTTCCAAACATCCCATTCATCATGATCTCTCCAAACTTGAATGTGTGGAGGTAGTTCAAATTGATTGATGGAAGAAGCTGGATTTAAAGGTGTAGAAACTGTAGGTGTTATGGGTGATTGAACATTGTTGTTAGTACCTATATTAGTGTTGTTATTGTTATTAGTATTGTTACAATTATTACTGTTAGAATTAGTACTAGCAGTATTACCATTCGTAATTCTCTGTTGAGCAGATGAGACAAGATTTGATAACATGGAAACATCAGATCCAATCCTTTGTATGAAATTTGGCGCTGTAATATTGTGTTCTGCATTTTGATTATTACCTGTGCTAGTGACACCATGCGTGTCGTTTTTATCAATTTGATCATCGCTCAATAAAGACGACGGTTTTGATTTTGAATTTGGCATAACATGAACATACGCACTGCTATTGATCGATGAGGGAGGTGAAAGTGGGTTAGGATTATTAGACGATTGATCATTGGCTTTATTACTTGCCATTTGCTTATTAGTTTTCTTCAAATATTTTTTAGTGAAAAATTTAGCTGCGGATTCTGTTAATACAACTTGAATACTAATTTTATCACGACCATAGATTTCTTCTAGCTTTTTGATCATTGCCTTTATCTTAAAAACTGACATAGATCCTGTGCCGCCTAATAATACATGTAACTTACCATCATCTTGTGGAAGTCTTGGATCAAGGTTTTTAGCATTCTCTCTTTTTGGTATATTTGGTGCGATTGTTTGCTTGGTATCTATTATATCTGGTGAACGAGAATCATTTCTCATATCTGAAGGTGTCAGTAACTCATTACTATCATGATTTTCTTCTAGTACAGCTTCTAAAACTTTAGGCTCTACACCACCACAAATTGATCCACGTGGGCTTGCACTCGAACTATTAGTTAAAGAATGCGGAGCATGCAATGAATCATCGACAAGAAAATGAGCATGTTCACCATCTACCTTGTTGATTAAGTTACCGCTTAGAACTGGGCTTGTTACATTACCATTCAATTCATTAATTTTAAATGTTGTAGTAACAGAGTGTTTATCAACCGTTATACTGCTATTATTAATTTTAGTCATATTACTGTCTAGCTGAACATTGTTGTTCACTATTTCTTTAGCTGCATCAATGGAACCTTTCATATTTGTATTGTCCTCCTTTAAAGTTTTAGATACCAATGGACTCTGAATTGCAACGTTATCCCTAGAGGTTACCTTTGTGTTCACGAGCATATTTGGATGTGATTTTATATTCCGATTACTACTAGTGATACTTCTTGAATTTTCAATCTTGCTCTCATTGAAAAGTGTTGCAAATGATTTGGACGAAGACTGCCCTTCATGAGTAGACACATTTGATTGTGAGCTTGGTAACTGTTGTTGTTGAACAGGTACTATATTAATCTGTGAAGTAGAGGTTTTTAAACTACTTGATGATTTACAGTCGGTAAAAGTGACAGTTGGTGCTCTTTTCAAACCAGGTTCAGGTTTGTTATTTACTACAGCACCCGAAGTACCTGCAATATTCATAATAGATCTCGTTTGTGAAACAGATCCTATTGATGTGGGGCTGACTGAGTCTCTTATTTTTCTTGCACTATTTGATTTGGAATCATGAATACTAACACTACGAGCTCGTTGTGATTCAGCTGCGTCCGTTTTAACTATGGATTCATCTCTCACAGTGTTATTTTTAGAAGACATAGTGTTTTTTGTAGAGTTCATCATTCACTAGTCTAACGATATGGGTAACCAACAAACTGTTTTTTGATTGGAATATGTTATTGAAGACTTGATCAAGTGTAGTTAAACCAGTAAGATCTTAAAACAACAGCGCTGCAGTGATATTTCAAGGGTAAGGGACCTAGTGTTGCAGTGCTAGTGCCGTTTTATTGCAGTATATATGCCAGAACCAACCACTATTCAAGTGTTCTCCTTATATTGCAAACATTTTGAAATTATGGAAAACTCTCCAATGTCTGACAAACTGCTTAGTAACAGATGCCCTTTGTGGAGAAAGAAGTTTTTTTTCTCACACAAACGGCCCCCAAATTGTTCTTTTTTGTGGATGCCAAAGCTTTTGGGGGTCAAAGTTCTGTTTTTTTGACAGTAGGACATTTTTTACGGGTAACGTGAAAATTGATTGATCGGTATTGAATATTACTAAATTATATAACTACTAAACCACAATTGCCTCTTAATAACATCGGTAGTTATTGGTTTAGTTGTATATTTCTCTCTCTTGATTGATGCTGTTTTAAATTGTCTAGTTTTATTAATTGTTCTTCTTTCCATTGCATGAATTTTGTGTCCATTTCATCATCTTCAAGTATACTTGTATCATCAAAATTAGTATCCCAATCCATGTCAGTATTCTTATTATTACTATTATCGCTGTAACGACTTGCCTTACTTCGTTCAATATTACCTTGGTTGGGTTCCTGTTGAACGTGTAATTGAAATTTACCTGCTGGAGACATAGATAATTGATAAATACTGTGTTTGGATTCTCTATAAGGGCTTGATAATAATGCACTTTCTTGAGATTCATTTGAAGTTACTCTCATAACAACTGGTTTTCTGTTAAAATCTTGAGTATCAATATTTTCTTTCTGTTGAATGGTATCAATTGATGGCGTCATGGTCGTCTTTACGGAAAGTGTAGGTAATTTACTCTTGTGCTGTCCGTCTAGATGTGATTGCTGTTTCAATACATTTAACCTATTATTACTTATGGGAAATAACCTAGTCGGCCTTATACCATGTAGCGGCATACTATTTTGATAAGAATTTGATGTATCAATCGGAATATTGGTTGTTTGAGTTCTTTCCAAAATAGGTAAACCACCTAAGACTAAACCTGATCGAAGCTGGCTGGCTCTTTTTCGAATCGAAGTGGGAGGTAGCAACCTTGTTTGAAGTCTCTTTGGGCTTACTGATTTACTACCTTTGATGCTTCTTGTTACAGCCTTTACAAGGGAATCACTCGGCCTTTTCAGTTTATTGGAACCAGTCAGGCTTTTTTCAACAGTATCTTTTGAAATTATATTAGTTTTTTTACTGTTCGGAGTCCTGCGTTGGAAATTGATCTGTGTTACATTAGCGATATGTTTACTACTAACAATATTGCTAAGTTTGTCTTTATTCTCTTGAATATGGTTTCGTGAAACAGAACGAGGTTTGGAAATTGGTGTCCTCGGCTTCTGTATTCTATTTTTATCAGTCTTGATCACATTGATAGTCGTGTTTCTATTACCGATACTTAATACGCTTCTGGGAAATTTATTTTTGATTTCAGTTTCTTGCTTGGAAATAACAGCATGAATATCTTCCCCATTAATGGTAAATGATCTTGGAAATAATTCTTTTGCTTCTTCTAATCTTTTCTTCAAATCAGAAATAACACGAGGGAAATGTCTCGTTATCCTTTTTCGTGCTTTTTCCTCCTTTAGCAAAATTTTGTGAGAATTTCTTGATAATAACCTCGATGAATCTTTTGAACTTTGTTCCAAAAAAAGCTTATCTTTTTGCAATGCAGCAAACTCTTCAATCAATTTTAATACTGGTGCATAAATGGACAATTTTGCATCTAGTTCCTTAATTTCATTTTCACATGCTTCTAAGATTCTTTCGTCATTTTCAATTTTATTAGAATTGCTTTTTAGTTGATTAAACTTTTCAATGAACGGTTGTTTACCATCGTTATCAATTTGTAACATTTCCCATTGCTCATTGATTCTATTCCAGGCGTTATCAATGAGAGTTTTAATTAATTTTTTCTTCATAGCGTTTAGTTCCTTTAACTTATTTTCGAAATGGTCAAGACTCTTTTGTGATAAATCGTTGTTTTCTTCAATAAATGCATTGATCTCGGTTTGTGGTATTTTTAATAACGTCCAAAGCTTTTGGCAATTGACAGTCAGATCATTTTTTTCTTTTAGTCTATTAAGTTTAATTGAATTGTATTTAGTGAAATATTCATTCAGTTCACTCAGTATATCGTCAGATACTTTTAAAAATTGCTTTGATTGAGAAACAACATATTCATGTAAAAATGTGTGAAATATCTCATCAGAATTGTGGTCCAACTTTAGATTCAGTTCTTTCAGGACTGAAATAGTGTCGTCTAGTAATTTCCTTGCTTTGCTGTAACGTAAATTGTATTCTTGTACATAGATATTGGTTAATTTTTTAATCTGTTCTTGTCTTTGTTCACCTATGTTGCTAAATTTCTCATTATGGAGTAAAAAGTTTTTGTTTTTCTTTAGAGTTTGTGACAATTCGTCTAAATTATCTAACGAGATAGATTTTAGTATTTTTTTACATTGCTTTGAAGCTTCTAAATCAGGTAGGTATTTCAAAATTTGTTGATCATTTTCATCGAAATTTTTCAAGATATCTCCAACACAGCTCATTACCGTCTGCAATTTAATATTACAATCCACAAATTTCGTCAATTCTGGAATATATTTCATGTAAACAAAACTTTTCGCTTTCCTTAAAGACTTTTGAATTTCTAAAAGTGATAATTGTTTTTTTGGAGAGTCAGGAACGGTTTTACTTTTGGGTAGTAGTATTGCATTTCTAATATAGACATCAGATATGGTGTTTAGTCCATTGGGATCATTTAGTTTTTCCAACATCGTGTTTAAGATTTCTTGTTCGATATCATTGTCGATCGATAGTCTATTCATCTTTTCCTCTGCCGTTGTGTAGAATTTTTCAATTGACTGTGAAAGATTATTGAAGATTTGTTTTTCATTGGTCTTAATTTCATTTTTAGAGTAACCAATTTTTTGATATACGGAATTTAAATTCTCTAACAAATTTTCTAGATCTCTTGATATAGAATTAAATCTATCCTTATATAATTTAGCAATTGGCGATGATGTTAATTTTGTTGGGCTGGACAAAGGTTCCTGTTCCAGTTGGGTAAAAAAATTATTTTTTAGTGGAGATTCAAAGGCTTTCAGCTTTACAGGAGTCAAGGTCATGTAGTCTCTTGATGGGCTGCTTTGAGTTGTTGTAGTAATTGAGTTTTTTGGAATTAGTTCTGTTTTTTTCTTGTGGTCGCAAAATTGATCTAAATCGGTATGATATGTATTGCTATCGTCAGTATTGCTATTGAAATGCTTGCCTAGGCACTTACTATTGTTCTTGGCAGTATTATCACTATCTCTGTTGTTTTCATTTAGATCTTTCATCTCAGTATTATTCCCATGAAAAATTAATGTTTCTGAGGAAATTGTATTTTTAGCACTATCCATCTGAGAAGATAAGTTGGAAGTTACTGACATGATCCATTCATCTATAGATGTTTTGACAATCTGTTTATTGTTTGAGGTTGAAACGTCTTCCTTTCATTGTTTACCATTTTGTCATTTTGTAAACAAAAATATCAAATCTTCGGGTAACCTCTGACAGCTGTTAATACGGCCGACCAAAATAGCAAATCAAATGTTTGAATAAAACAAATCTATAATGTACGAAATGGCCTAGCTACCTAAATCTTTGATATGTTATATAATCCATCTCAAACACGAAACGAATCTCTTTCTTTCGAGCCTGAATAGAGATTCCTTACTAAAGTTAAATGTTTTTCAATGGAATAAGACGATTTCACCAAAAAGATTTTCAAATTTCAGCATGATTTTGTAAGATAGTTATATCGATAAATTGTACTAGAAAAGCGATCATCATCTCGATAAACGATATAAGATCTCTCTTTTTTGACCGTCCTTCTTTGTATATGAGTTAAGAGTATTCATTTGTTTTGATAGTAACACTGATAAAAGTACATTGAAAGGCTTAGGCAATTGTGTACCTGTACAGTCGGCCGGATTTTTTTTTTCAATATCGTAGTTGAGCAAACTAATCTTTTCTTTTTAAGGCGTAGCATCATGTCAGTTTAGGACCAGCCATTCCATTTTCTTTCTTGGGCACTTTTCCATTATCAACAAAGTGCATTTTTGTTATATTCCTGTACTACAGTTTTTTGGTAGAATTTACTTCTTTTGTTGATATATTCATTCTTGGAAGTAACAGAACTTTGTGAATATACTCCTCTTAGGCAATAACAAACATATGTATATATCTATATAGATTTTAAGTGTGCCTGAAAAATAACTTTTCAAGACTGTACGAGAGTTTAGTACAGTAGCAGTCATGTACCGATATGGGCTTCACAACGCAGAAGATTAGTAAAATAATGAACTTAGCACTGTTTCATTTTTTATCGATGGTGGCACCCTTTGAGCTCGGACAGCATTAACCCCCAAGTTACAGTATTTTGGAATAATAAGTTATTTATTCTGCTTGTGGAAAAATTAAAGGGGATTGTACAAAATTTAATAATGAATAGATAGAATAATTCATCTTCATTTTTTATAAGGGTTTGACGCAAGTATTGTTAGACAAATAATGAAAATTAAAATGCAAACAAAAGTATTATGTTGTTGTAGTATTCCACCTCGTCAATCCCTTTTCAAAACTAGTTTATACTGTCTTAGGATTCTTTTGCCGTATTGGCCATATAATTCGTATTCAAAAAAGGATCAAATGTTAAAAGAAACATTTTACCTCCAAATATCCACTAATGGCACATACTGATCAAAAACTTACTGTTGTGCTTTACTTTAGAAAACCTTGAAAATCGTGTTTAGGATATATAGCCAAAAAATTAGTTTAAGCAAATAAAAACCAAAAATCAAAAATGCTTCCAATCGGAGTCGAACCGATGATCTCCACATTACTAGTGTGGCGCCTTACCAACTTGGCCATAGAAGCAGATGTGTTGGACTTTTTAAAAACGTTTTTCTATATCAGTGATTTTTCAAATTTGGACCTAATCTTTACTCATACTTGTATTGAAAACAAAATTTGGAATAAACATTAAATATTTAACAAATTTAATCAATCAAATTAAATATCCATTATTGAATTATTCGTCGTTTTTTATTTTAGAATTATTTTTAAGGCATATATAGAAGAAAATGAACTATTTGACTTTTTGTTTGGAGTCCATAGCAAACTTTTTGTCAGATTTTTCGGTTAACTAAAAATTCTTTTTCGAAATGTAGAAATAAGTGGCCCTGGCAATCTAAATTAAACGTAATCTTGTTTGAACAGCGAAGCAATCTATTAAATGATATATATCTTGAAGTTTATTAGAGTAGTGTTCATTTTTGATTCAATTTTGGTCAGTTTATTAAAAAAATTCTATATCTTATATAATCATATTTATGTTTTCAAATATGAAAAATAAAATACTATGAAAATAATCTTTACAGCCTAAAACTTATCACTGAAGTAGTTCTATTTTCAACAATACAAAATATGATACATTAAATTGTTTATGAAAAACATTTTATTGAAAATTTTATTGTTCTTCCGGGTTTAAAATCATATTGAAGTGCGGTGTATGTGACCATTCTGACCACATATTTCCACCAAAAAACAAATATCTCAAAATATATCTTTATTACTTGATTATCTCAAGCTTTCTCATTGTGCTATTTTTCAAGCACACAATAATCTTTAAAGGTCATAGACAGTATTTGGTTGGATAGGCATTTCTGTGTAGATATTTTATTATTGGAGTATATGACAAGTTGATACTATCAAGTGTCAATGATGTATTTTATGAATTGTTTTTTAAAGAGATATTTTTCTGTTAACCGGATTTTGTGAAAAATCCGCGATGACTTCGAAAAATGAAAAATATTTTCGTCTTTTATATATTACTTTTTATATACACTTTAAGACAGTAAGTTCCATTTATAATTCTAATATGAGTAAACTCAACCAGGAATCTGGTAACTTCCACTAATATTTCACGTGTAAAGTAAAGTTTGTAGGTCAGGAGGCACATTGTATTCCATTTGTTGTGTTGAAAAAGAAAGTGTCATGTTTCTTTTTACTGACTTTTAATAGAACTTAATTAGGTCTCAGTATTGTTAGTAACTATACACGAGACTTCCGAAAGTCAGTAAAAAGAAATATGACACTTTCTTTTTCAACATACCGCCTAATTCTCAATTAGGGTTAACAGAGAATTCCTAAAGTATTCAAACTTGGCCCTTGGAAGAGCTTTGGTAAAGATATCAGCTACCTGCTCTGTGGTAGGAACATGTTGAAGTTTAATCAACCCTTTATTAACCACATCTCTTATCTTATGATAATGTAAGACAATGTGTTTAGTACGTGGGTGAAAAACTGGATGTTCCGCTAGCTTAGTAGCTGGTTCATTGTCAATGAACACTTTGATTGGTGGAACACTTACGGACATGAATTTTAATAATTTGATCAACCATTCCACTTCTTTTACTGCATTACTGGCAGATATATATTCTTCTTCTATAGAAGAAAGACAGACCACCGAGTTTATTTTCTTGGAGGACCATGTTACTATACCACCAGCCATTGATGTTGCATACCCCCCAGTAGCATATGGTAGATCCACAAAGGGAGCAGAAGCAGCATCACTAAACACATGCAGATTGATGGAACCACCCATTTGATACTGTAACCCATAATGACGGGTGGAATACAAGTACTGTAAAACCCGCTTGGAAGCAGTTAAATGAATTTCCCTAGGATCTTATAAAAATCTGGAAAGAGTTGAAACAGCATAAGACACATCAGGTCGACCAGTATTGGCTATGAAGAGTAAGTGACCAACAATACTGCGATAGGAAGTAATATTTTGAAGTTTTGGGGATGAGGTACCAAACAGTGGTTTGATGTCTACTAATGGAGTTGCCACAAGCTTGTTGATGGATATAGAAGATTCTATAGCCGAGCGAGAGATGTACTCTGCTAAATCTAAGGAAGTAGAAGATTCAGTTTGTGTTATAGTCATTCCCAAAAATTTATCAACTTTTCCTAAATCCTTCATAGAATATGTAGAATTTAGAACACTTTTCACCTTATTCAACATTCGTAAGGAAGGAGTAGCGATCAGCAAATCATCAACATATAGTACCACAACAATTAAACCATCTAGCGTATGTTTAAAATAAATGCCAAAGTCACCATCATGGCGAATAAAATCGGCAGCAAGAAGAGTAGAGTTAATATGATTATTCGACAACAAAGGTGATTGTTTCAGGGCTCATAACCTTTTTAGCTATGCGGTCTAAAAAGTATTCTTTGGAGACTTGATCAACCACCACCGGTGGTCGATCAAACATGACACTTTCTTTTTCAACACAACAAATGGAATTTTCATCTCAACATCACTGCGTAACATAGGATTTTAACACGTAAGAGCTATTAGATATCATATCAGTAATCTAGTACTATTACGTGATAAAGACTTATTGATTATGTAAAATTACATTTATTACTAATAAATGATATATACCATTTTCGTTAGTTATATAAAAGTGATACATAAAATCAAAGAAGATAAACTACTTTGAAAAATATTTTATTTTCTCAGACATCATTATCGACGTCTGGATAAATCTCAACAATAAGTAGCAAAAATGAACTCCTCATAGGGGGCTCGAACCCCTGACATTTCGGTTATCCTTGCTTAAGCAATTGCTTAAAAGCCGAACGCTCTACCAACTGAGCTAACAAGGACGAGTTCGAGAGAGTTACGCTTACAGTTTAATATATTACTATATTTTGTTCATGAGCTATCCCTGTACTTTAAGTGCTGTATCACATTATCTTACAGAACCTATTATCGCTTCAATAAAAATAATTCCATCATTAATAGGGATGCATCTGTGTTGATTAAAATTTTCAATATTCAAAGAGCTGAACTTCTTATGAGATATGGTTTTAGTGCAACCTGCCAGATCCCTGGTTGAGTTTACTCATATTAGAATTATAAATGGAACTTGTTGTATTAAAATGTATATACAATGTAATATATAAAAGACGAAAATATTTTTCATTTTTCGAAGTCATCGCGGATT
>JAMSGM010000010.1:0-204177 GCA_030462875.1 Grigorovia humatica | reverse complement strand
CGTCGATAATGATGTCTGAGAAAATAAAATATTTTTCAAAGTATTTTATCTTCTTTGATTTTATGTATCACTTTTATATAACTAACGAAGATGGTATATATCATTTATTAGTAATAATTGTAATTTTACATAATCAATAAGTCTTTATCACGTAATAGTACTAGATTACTGATATGATATCTAATAGCGTAAGAGCTATTAGACCGACTTATTGATATTGTTCACGTGAGATTTTTCATCTCTGTATCACTGCGTAACATCGGTATTTCAACAGTCAGCAACTGGTAAGACAGAAGAATATTGAGAATTACTCAGACTCAATATTTTGTATTTTTCTATATATTTTATAAAGGATACAATTAGAGGAATTGAACAAGTCATCTAATTTAATTATTTAAATAGTAATTAATATGTTGAGACAAATATTATAATACTGTGAATGATCAAAACACAATCGATCAAGTTCTTTGTGAATTTATTCCAACTATAATGGAAACTATCAAAGACTCTGTGTCTAAGGAGATTTTCTATTATGTGAAACAGTTTAAAATATTAAGCAGAAAGGAAGGACATGTCAGTAACTGTTTATAGCAAAGAATAATACTACTGTACTGTGGATTTTGAATCTCTAATTGAATTATTCTCTGAATTTATTAATTGTTCGACAGACGACAAATTTAAGGTTCATGATAAGTGTGATGAACTTTACCCCTGCCTTTATCAAAATGCCATGATGCAACAAATATTACTATGGTACAAGGGTAGTCCAAGGATCCAAAAGAAATTATTGAAAGTGTTTGGTGCTGAAGTATCGATTGAACACTTTGCTTTCTCGACAAAATTCATGAAATTCATGCAAGAAGAAGAGAATGCATCCTCCAAGGCTTTTGTGTCTGTTAAACCAATGAAAAAATCAAACCACGTTCCCCATGTCCTGTTTGCAAAGGTGACCATTGGAAAAGAAAATGTCCACACCTTCATGGAAAGAACAAACCATCTGCACATATTGCAATGTCAGGATCATCTGATGAATCATCTTATGAGGACAATGCGTTCATGTGTACCATGTCACCAGTATCAAACACTGGTTCTCAACCGAAGCCATATATTATTAATTGAGGGTGTTCTAGTCATATGTCTTCGAACTATGATGATTTTACATCATTTAAACCTACCACTGGTAGTAAAGTGAACGGTATCAAAGGTTAAGTTCCAATCTTAGGAAAAGGGAATGCTAAATACCAAGGTATTGAGATCAGGGATGTCTCCTATGCTCCGGAATTACCATTTGGACTATTATCTGTATCTAAAATGGTTCACAATTCAGGCAAGGTCGCGGTCTTCACAAATAATCAAGTCTATTTACTTAAAGAAAACAAGATTAATTTCGAAAAGGCTCGTGCCATTGGCTCCAAAATTGATGGTCTCTATCATTTAAATATAAAGGACAACAATAAAGCGTTCTCTACAACTGAGGTTGAATCAAACACATAACTGACATCGGCTACAACCTTAAAACCTACCCATAAAACAACCCCTCATCCAAACCATGTAGCTAATAATGAAGCATCATTTTGGCATGCCAGTCTCAGCCATCCTGGTAAAAACATCTACAAAACATTAGTTAAGAGTTGTGGATTACCACCAGAAATCAAGGATGTAATTCATCCTGTTTTGCCCTACATGCGCTGCATCCGAAAGTACAATTAGAGGGCAAATCTCAACCAACGAAGCTACAGCACCATTACAATTGGTACAAGCTGATTTATGTGGTAGTTTTAGATATGACAATAATATAGATTGCAAATATTTTCTAACCTTGGGAGATGCTTATTCTCGTTATTATTTTGCTATTCCGTTAAAAAATAAGGGTGATGCTGCTAAAGAATTGATGAATTGGATAATCAAACAAGAAAATTAATTCTCCACCCGTGGCGGTTACAAAGTTGGTGCTATTAGAACGGATAACGGTGGGGAATTTGCCAGTAATGTTCTTCACAATTTTTTCACAAAACGTGGAATTGCACATCAAGTTATTTTTCCGCATACAAGTTACCAAACTGGTGCTGTAGAACATGCCCATCGTACCATCCAAGAGAAGGTGCCTTCGTTATTAGTAGGTGGTAAAGTTCCACTATCTCTATGGCCTGAGGTACTCTTGTTTGCTGTCTATCTAATTAATCGTAGCGCGATAATCCATAAAAGCAACTCGGTTCCACTGAATAAGTGGACTGGGAATCCTACCAAAGGAGTGGATCTATCTAACTTACGAGTTATTGGTTGTGCAGCATGGGCTACTCTCCTACTTCTACAAGGGATGATAAATTGCAACCCACGGCATCACTGTATGACATGATAGGATATGATACTAGCCGAAAAGCGTATCGATTATATCATCTACCATCCATCATTTATTCTGCAATTGTACAATTTTCTGAGACTGAATTTCCTTTGGCAATACATCGGAAAGTTTACGCGCTTATAGTCACTCTGTTGGCACATTAAATGATATTGGTGCTACGAATTTCTTATATTAATGAATCAGATAGTCTCTCTAATAGTAACAATAACCTCATGTTATTAGAGTCAAGGAACGTTCAGCAAATGGATGTTGTTACCCATATCTAAACTCCAAAATAGATTCAGATATTAACGTGAGACCACCACCTGGTTATAATAAGAAGAAGGAGGTAGTTTGGAAATTAAATTAGTGCGTTATATGGATTAAAGCAATCACCTCATCTATGGAATGAACATATAAAAAGAACACTCAGCAAAATAGGTTTCAAACAACACCCCTCAGAATTTGGTATCTATTAGCGTAAATCAAAGGACACATTCTGTATTATTGCTATCATTCACTGTATGTCAATGATCTTTTAATAGGAAGCACTGATTTAGACAAAAAAAATTGAATTAAAGAGTATTTATCTATGAAATACGAGATGAAGGATTTAAGAAATTCCTAGGTATGAATATAACGCAATCTCATCGAAAATCAGTCTGAGTTTGGAAGATTATATCACAAAGAAGGTAAAGGAATCAAAACTAACTTTAAATCCAGCTCACAGTCCTTTATCTCCGTCATTAGACTACATTCAGATTCACCTAAACTAAAAATTATTACAACTTATCAAAGTTTAATAGGCACACTGTTGTTTGTGGTTAACACAGGTAGACCTCATGTTACTCAGTCTGTTTCCTACCTTTCTAGGTTTTTAAAAGATCCAGAGACATCCATTTTAAAGCCGCTAAGAGGATTCTTGCATATCTCAATGCCACTAAGAATAAAAGGTTAGTGTACAGTAATGATAACAAGAACTGCTTGAGTATATTTTCAGATGCTTCATATGCCGAGTGTCCAGATGCTAGGTCAATACGGATACATTGTCAAATATGCTGGTGTTCCAATCTCAGTGTTCGAAGAAAATTCCATGCGTAGTAACATTTTCTACCGAAGCTGAATATGTGGCGGCAAGCGAGAAAAGGATACTACTGTCCTACCAGTTGCTGACCTTACCCTTCTACATAGTATCCTTTTTATTAGTCATATCGGAAGTTAAATATATTAATTACTATTTAAATAATATAACTAGATGATTTGTTCAATTCCTCTAATTGTATCCTATATAAAACATATAGAAAAATACAAAAAACAAATATTGAGAACAATATTTGCTTTTTGGGTATGACAAAATATTGAGTCTGGGTAATCCCAACAGAAGTTGCATATTTATATGGGCAAAAACAAGTGTGTTTGATAAATAACCAAATTTCTACGATCATCAATATCTAGATAGATTTCTATTGAAGTGCAAGAGATAATGCCAATGTGTTTCAATCCGTTGTGAGCAGGATTTATAATCTACAACCAATGAAAAGAGGTGCATATGAAGTGATAATTATTTTAAGCTTTCATTGCTTATGAAAATCTTTTTTTTTGTTGGAGCTGTAACTAAATTGTTATTAGGAGGTAACCTGAAACTTAACGATTTTATGTAATATAAACGCGAAACAAAATAGTATTTAAGCATCAAAATCTTAATACCCACAATATTTCGTAAAATTTTATATAGGATGTAAGCACAGTAATCAAAAATGCGATTTTCTTGCATGTAATGACTAAATATATTTTAAGGAAATGACATCAAATCTTGGCATTCCCAAAATAACAGTAAATTTACTTTGCATTATCCTTGACTAGCCACACACGCCCGAATAGTTCTTCTAGAAATATTAATGCATCCATTCAAGCAGTGGTTACCGTAATGTGCTACTCTGTATACCATTTAATGATACTCAATTTCATTATACAATTTGTATGATGGCTTTCTTACTTCATAGTTTTCTCCTACATCACTACTATTTGCTCCTCAAACCGCCCGTATGTCCTGCTACCTCGAATGCAAGTAGTATAATGGGTTGCGCTATTTGCGAATAATACTCTTTTTTAGACGGTAGAACAGTCCTTTCAAGAATCAGAATTCTTGCGGAATTTAATATTTATAAGACTGAAACTTCACGATTTAGAGTGGGAACAAAAATAAAAGTTTAAATCCATTGAAGAACATCCCATCAACAAAATAATGGATGATCCTTGTCAATGACAGTTGAAAGGTATTTTATGATATTGTCAGACTTCAAACTTTCTGTTCAAGGTTTGATTATGTTACAAAATTCCCGATAAAAAATATTTACTTCAACAAAATTCTCGAAACTTACACGAAAAAAATTCTATAGAACCTTTACGTATTGCTTAGCTAATATATGCTATGTAGTATGATCGGCATATCTTTGCTTAGTAGAATGTAATACCAACTGGTTCTAGTGAGGTTCTCCTTCCTGCCATTATCTTGAATTTTTCATAAAATAAAACTTATTTATGGAGTCAATATCTATAATTACCGATGACTAGAAAAATGCATTGTTTTTGATTGATTGAAGGAACATGATGATGAACAAACTGCTGGACAGATGACCAAATAAGGAGAAGAACAAAAATGTACTGTCATCTTCAAGACTTTTAACTTTGATAGTATACGACATAAGATAGTGGTAAGTTAGCTCTTTGAACCAATTTCGATCGGAGTAGTGAAGTTATACCGCTAGATTTCCATTGTAACTAATCCAACCTAGTTTTTACATGTCAGCACTTTTTATTTCACCTTTGTAAGAAAGAAAACTAAGGTTGAAAGACACACACACTCTAACAACAAAAAAGCATACCTGACGGTCTTCCTTAATAGACTCAGCCATTCATTTCGGGCAAATTTAGTTAAAATTTTAAACTTTTTAAAATTTTTTTTTTTGGCATAATGGCGGGAAAAAATAAGGGTACGCACATGCGGCACTAACATTTTTTATAAATTCGATGTATATAAAAGTCTTTTCTTATTTGATTTACTTCTGTTTCGAAGCACTTAAGCGTTGATTTGAATATTTAACGATCAAGGATAGATAAGAACTTCAATGAATCTATTGTAAAAATGAAGGATTTCAATCTAAATACCCACACTTTCCCAATCGAGGTCATTATTCACATAATGAAAATGATCGATTTTACATCTCCTCAGTTTTTAACTGATCTGGTTAATATTTTAAATGCATTTTATCCAAATGATATTTTATTCCAATCTATAGTTGAAGAATTCAAATCTAAATTTTTACTTTTTGACCTAACTAATCATGAAAAAAAAGCAAAAACATCTTTTCTAAAAACCTTAAGGAATCATTTACTATTCAACACCCAAAGCAAAGTAGTTTTTAATGATTTTAAATATGAAAAGATCATATTGATAATAGATGATTCAATAAGACTAAATGATTTAGAATTTAGCTCAAAATTAGATAGAATTTTTTCAAGCATTGACAAAGAGCCAATAGTGGACATTATATATTGTCCTTTTTTCAGTAACTCCTTAATTTTGGATATACTGGCCAAATTAGGTAATTACTCCCTCAAGATAGACAATTTTATCTTGGAATTTGATGATGATACCGTGTATGCAGGTACAAGCTTGTTTGGGATACTTACTCAAAACTTTTTTACCTTCAATAACATAAACTTATTTCAAACCATAAGTACAAATAATAGAAACACCATGGGTAAAAAGGTACCTTGGCTACTGCCGAGATGTAACCAAATAACTTTTCCATCAGTGAGAGTACTTCAACTGGATTATTTAGCGATCGATAGGTTTATTTACGCTATAATCGAACAATATAGTTTGGTGAACTTGCTTTACAACCATCCGTTTCCTCAACCTTCAGCAAACAGAAGAAGATTTGATGTTGGTATCAATAATGTAACATCAGGAATTGAATATATCTTCAAATTATATTTAGAAAACGTATCATTTTACTTACCCAAACTTACCCATTTTAAATTTATGAACGGAAAAGGTGAAGAATGCTGTAATTTTATTGATTTATCCTCATTGATATTGAGTAAATTTAAACTTAATATGTGCCCATTGAGGTTTTTATTTGATATACACTCTTTCAAAAATTGGGATATGCCCCATATCAAATATTTTGGTGGGCATCGTTTCAAATATGATGAAACAACTTTAAGCGGATCGCAAGATGATTCCGATAAAAAAATAAAAGAAAATATTCTTTTATTACACGAATTTGCACAAAATGAAACAGTCGATGCATGCACCTATTTTAGAGTTGAGCTATTCCCCAAAGGAACTAAAAAAAGCAAGTTACTTAATTGGTTACCTTCTGAAAATTCTAGATCGCAAAACTTTCATAACAATGGTTTTCAAATTGATTATAAATCCGATTATCGTTTTGCAGATACTGCAATGACTACAACAGTTTTATCAAAACCTATTCTATGCTTGAAATGCCCAACCTTGGAAGAGTTGGAACTAAGGTTATTACCAAATAACATTAATGATTGTGTCAATATCCAAGGATTATTTTTAGAGAATTTAAAATGTTTAATCCTTCAAAATTTCAAAAGTTTTGATAAACTAGATAAACCGCATAACAATACAAATTCGGTAGTAATGGTATTTAACGAAAGATGTTTTAAACATGAAAAGCAAAATAAAATCAATTATGTTGATGATGATTGTGAAATAAATAATGTTAAAGCACTTGGATTTTCGTCATGGAATTATTTACCATCATGTAGACAAATTCGATTGATGAATAATACGGTCATGGACACACAAGTTGCAACTGATGGTGGTTACAACGTAATGTTCAAGATAAGCAATTTGAAGAAGCATCTACCATTAGTCAATTTGAAAGATAGCTTCAGTACGTATGTTAGCGATGAGCAAAAATTTATCGTTATTTAATCTTCAAACTTTTTCATGTTTTCTAATTGAAGCTAGACATACAATTTAGTCATCAGTTGTATAGATTATAAGATCTCCATCTTAAATATGTACATGTACATTACTCATTACGTTCTTGATGTTAAAAATTAATTTAAATAAAATTTTTTTGTATTACATCCTTTCTCTTTGAATTAGTATATACCGTTGTAAATGATAGATTCGTATTTAGATTGGAACTTATTCCCTTCTTCTTTTTATTTGAGTTCGAAGGCATGACGTAGGTCACCATCTGGAACTTGGTTATGACTGTTACAAACTGAAGCTCCTTAGGTTACTATCAGCAAGGTTATGCAACTAGGTGAGCATCTTTCAATTAAAAGATTCTTGTTATCTATTTCAAGTATCTCTAATATTATTGGTTACAAGGAGGAGCTTTATTTCAAAAGCGAAGTTTAACTCTGTTTTCAATCCCTGGTACCAGTTTTGGATGTCACTAATGAAATATCTCGACCATAGTAAAAGGTATTAAAAAAGTTATATTATTGCTCCAACCAAAACGGAAGTCTGCAAAATATAAGAAGGAGAGAAAGCATATCACTAAGTATTAATCTATTCGATCTGTTCAAATTTCTATCTAAGATGATTTTTTTTCCCTATTGAAAGTTTAGAGCAAATCCTCCAGTTCATCTTTGTACATGGGCGATTTCAAGAAGTTGCTTGAAATTGTGAAGATATAAATTTCAAAGAACAGATCTATACTGAATAAGACTGAACAAATACTTTGCGATGTATTATCGGAAATTAATTAGCTAATACAACTGACGAATGATTTTTCGTAACTTGAGAAATTATTGGCATCTTATGGCAATTTATTGAATTCAAAATCAAAATTTCTTAAGAAGATGAGAAGAGCAGGAGTAACAAAATAAAATCATTTAAAATCTGCTGTATCTAAAAAATCCACTGCACACAATGTCGCTCTAATTCGTGCGGATTATTAAATAATATCATACATGTCAAAGACATCTTTTACCAATTATCTACCATTCATTCAATATACTTTGAACATGCAGATTACCTCTACATCAGTATCAGTTAATCACTACCATAAACTCATAGTCGTATATCATAATTTTGCATATCGCTTTTTGTACAAGGAAGGAATGGAAAAATCAATATCGAAGAAATTGAGCACTTTGGGATTACGCGGTGTATTTGCAATCTTTTCAACGTATGATAGACTATTTCGATATAACTTTTGTATCACTTTTGTCCTTATATCAGTAATTTCAACAGAAATATGAACTTCTGATGCGATTGAGGGTGCTTTGGCAAAGATCAATATGTAATTTTTATTAGGTGCATCTTTCTTTGTGAAAGAAATGGGCCGCAATGATCCCTATCAAGTATGCTTAGGTAAAATATGAACAAGACCGGCAGAAAGCGATGATATGGTATGGAATCTGATAAGGATTATAAGTTGGAATATAATAGTTCCATTGAACCCAAACAAAGAGGACCGACTTACATTGTAAATCGCATATAATTCATGAAAATCAAAAGCAAATTACCTTAAAGAGAATAAAGCATTGTTAATAGTAAACAAAAGGGTGAGTTCAGCAAAACTATTCCTTGACAACGATTCTCTTCATAATTTCCTTGCTTAGGATGATTGTGTTTTGTATGAGGCTTAAAATCAAACTTTTTAGCTGCAAATTGCCAAGTGCTCAAAGGATTACTTAATATGATTATCAAAACAATTAACGACCTTTAATACGTCTGACATTTCATATTGAAATTACTATTTTAAGCAAGCTACGATTCAGTTCACGTTGTTTAACCAAAAATTAACTGTCTGTTCTATAGAAGATCAAGGTGTTCAGTTTCATAGTAGTAAATGAGGAAGATCAATCAAAATTAACTATCCTAAATCTCTATCTTCAGAAAAATTACTCAGTAGTAAAATATCAATAGTTGAACACCCATGAAAAGCTAAGAAAAATCTAATAAAAAAATCAGAAAGTAGCGATAGATATAAGTGATTGATTATCCGATTAAAAAAGGTTATCCCATCTCCTAAGTGTTGCCTTCTTCTTTGTCGCCTCGTGATGTTCCAGAATCATTCAGAAATGTAGAGAAAAAAAGAATCAGATAGCACAGAAAAGTGAGTGATGCAAGATTATTACTGGACAATGTAAAAGTAGAACGAAACAAAACAATGTATGCAGGGATTTGGACAGTTGTTCGAACATCAGTCTATTAGTATTCTATTTATCATCTACTTATAGTCTCAAATGGCGACTGAGTGGTTGTGTTATTGCTTAACCTAAAGCAACAATAATACCGTTTGAAATTAGCTTTGAAGGATGTTGCAGTAATACCAGTCACTTCGTTTGAGGTGCTAAAATTGAACTATACATTTTAGTGCTTGTTCAACTAAACTATACCATCTTGCATGCATAGTTATTATGAATTCATCCACAATAACCGTTTCTTTTCTTCAAATTTCTCTATATAGATTGATGTTTGTATAATATTAATGTTGCAGCGCGCTCGTAGGTGACGTAATTAATAATTAGCATATTTAATGAATACTATACACTACTTTTCCAGTAGTATGAAATGCCTTTGATGCAAGCTTGTTTCGATAGTACAATGTGTTTAGAAAATCAACTCAGAATTTTGAGATTGCAGTCTCATGTATGAATTGGTAGAGTTACTCCTAGAATACACCAAAAACATGAATGATAAAAGTTTTAGTTTACCACTTCTTAAAATCAATGTCCATGTTGTCATGACTATTGCTGATACCTGTACTTTCATCTTCATCATCCATGTTACTCAAGGGAATATTTTCAATATTATCGTATGAGTTATCGAGAGGATCCGATTCGATCATGCTATAACGTTGAATAGTTGAGTATGACCACCTACAGAAAAGGGAGGTGTCTACCAAAGGTAATTGAGTGTATTTTGTGTATTGAAAGATAAAGTATGATAATACAGAGCCTGCCATTAAATCAACAAAATAATGATGAGTCAAATACATCGTCGACCACCATAACCAAGAAACGTAAAAAATAAATAGTGGTGTTAACCAAGGGAAACAATAGGAAAAGAAAAGTGCTTCCATAGTAGCACAGCCAGAATGTAGTGAGGGAAAAGCACCAAAAATAACAGATGAATTAGAGAAACCTTTTGTATAAATGTTAATATTCAATAATTCATCAATACGAGCTAGTCCACCGGGTGAACCATGCATACCATAATGAGCTTTTTGTAAGCCGTAAAGGATTTTATACCATGGCGGCGCAGCAGGAAAGACATTTTGAATCAAGACACCGAATAAATTCATATAACCGAATGCGAATGCATAGCCTTGTAAAATAGTTGGTGGACCAAAGAGAAATAAAATTGCAGCAACCACAAATGGTGCACCAAAATGGAATAATCCATATGGTATCCATGCTAAGATGTCGAAAAATGAATTTGTAGAAGTGGCTAAAATATCACTTAAGTTATCACCGTATAGTATTGTTTCCACTGCGGGTAAGACCTTAACTGTAATCGGAGGCCTGCTATCAGCTGGGAAATATGATGATGTAAAGTATAATGCTAACCAGGTGAAAATTGGTAAAGCATTGAAAAAAAACTGTGAAGTCAATGGAACTAAAAATAAAAGTATGAATAGAGAGTATATTAATATTTTTAGTAGCCAAGGCATTGGATTTGCTATAAACACAAATAAAAGCACACTCGATAAAAATCCGTAATGTAAAACACTTTTCCAGTTCCATTTGTAACTTTTGAGTTTTTGTAAATTAGTCTTAATATTTAGATTCGTTTGTAAATTTGCAATATCAGCACCAACTGGTCTTTCTGACAAGAACCACCTCTGAAAAAATTGTGACATTGTATTTACTCAAAGCAAACAACGTACTTTTTGTATAATCAAAACAGATCAAGTACAAAGAGATAAACTCAGTGGATTAAAAATTCAGGTAATTTTGATAAAAAGAACAGTTTAACTCAAACGATTGTTGGAATCCAATGAACTACTTATTATATTAAATGTCTGCAATTTATCAACAAAAAGAATTTATTTTTCAAAAATTTGATTTTTGTTTACTTCTTGAAAATTAGATAAAGTTAGGGTTTACGCAAATTTTTAGGAAAAGATAATTGAGCAGGGTTCAACAGGGCTTGAATAAAAAAATAAATTGTGATTTCCAGAGTCACGTACAAGCGAAAGCCCTAACCTGATTTGGTTTTTTGGCAGCCTACAGTGCACGTGCCATTTTTAGTAATTTTTCTTATTACACCAATAAGATTAATTACATAATTTTTGTTGACTATATTATAAATCTTTCTTTTTACTAATCCATACTGAAAACAAAGCTCTTTGAGATGTCTATTAGATCATCAAGCAGGAAGAATAAGGGACAAAACAAGTATTTAGAGGAAATATTGAAGGAGGAAGATAGTTATTATACCGTAAACAACAGTAATAGTAACAATACCAAAACCGAAATTGTCAGATGTATTGTTTGCCAGACTACTGACGAAAATTATGACGAATTAACTGATACTGGTGGGGATATGATTCAATGTGATAAATGTGATACTTGGCAACATATTAAATGTATGACGGGCGGTCATGATAATATTACTCCTTTTTTAACTGTGGATAGCAAATATTTTTGCTCAATTTGTGATCCAAAACGCTATCCCCATTTAGTTACTTACAATAACTTGAAATTTAATCAGACCACAAATAGTGAGGACGTTGATATAAATACTTTAAATACTTTAAATAATTTGAGTAGTTTAGATAATTTTGAAATCTTGGAAAATAATGATAGTATTGATAACGACAATAACTATCATGACTTCCAAAACGAAGAAAATATCGATGATCACAATATCATAGATAATAATGATGATGAAGATTTCCCAATTATTAACAACCCAAGCTCAGATGACTTTATTGATGATGAACTTGTCAAAGATGCAAAGAAAAGGAAAATTTCGAAAAATAATTCAAATAGTAATAGGGGACAAAAGAAGAAAGCTAGTGATTCTAATGAGTCTAAGATAAGAGATAATGCCATCAAGATGTTCAATGACCTTTTTCTCAAATTTATTATTCCTGAAGTAGTTCGTATAGGTAAATATACTCTACCTGAAGGCGAAAATATTGAAGCGATAGCAAAATCCTTAGCTCAGAATTTGGAAATAGAACTATTCAAAGCCAATTCTGATCCAACTACATTAAAAATTGATAAATATTATACTGAAAAAGTAAGAAGTCTATTCTCTAATTTGAAGGATAAAAAAAATGTTGAATTGAAATGTCATGTACTTAATAAAGTAATACCTTTTGAAAAATTGGTGAAGATGACTTCAAATGAACTAGCTAATCCAGATTTACAGAATTTCAAGCAAAAAGTTGATATAGAATTATTGAACCAACTAGTAGTCGATTTACCTGAGAAACCTTTATATGTTAAGACGCATAAAGGGGAAGAACTACTTGCTACCAATTATGAAGAACAACAAGAAGACAGTATTTATTCTATGAGTAATATTCATAGACTGTCTGTCGATAAAGAAAAAGCTGCCGATAAAATGGACGAAAACAATGACAGTAGTGTAATACCCATTTCTGTTAAAGAGAATACAGATACGGAGGCGTTGCCTTATTCTGAAAAATTAGCAGACGTACTTAAAAGTATGAAACATTTGGAAGAGACTTCTCGCATGGTTTCTGGACCTCAGGAAAAAATCGATGAAATCAAACAAATATATAACGATAATAGTAATTTTCAAAATGAAAATGGGCCTTCAAATCATAACTCTGTTATCACCAGATCAGCGTTTAGGATTAACTCAAATATCTTATATTCTGAATTCAATATAAATTTTAAAAGTAAGTTAACCTATATTACTTGTACCAACAGAAGAGTTAAAAACCCATATAGGGAAGCTTTAGCCGATGGCGCCCTAAAAGTTGAAGGTAGATTAGCCGTAGATAAAGCATATTCATATTTGAAGCAAGTCAAAGGAAGTAGAAATATACTACTTTACTATATGAATATTCCTGAATCGAAAGATGATATAGACGGTTTCAATAACTTAGCTGATTTAATAATTTTTAATAATAAAACACTTGGTGCTACTGTTAAAAGGGCGTACGAAAAAAATATTTATATTATTGCAGCCGATTCTGGTGAATATCCATCAATAATTGAAGATTTATATGATATAAGTACTACAGATTTTAGTGAGGTGGAATTTTCTGAGCAAAAAATATTTGTTCTTGTGGTTGTCAAGACAGAACTAATTAGATAATATGCTCACTTTTACCGGATTGAATCATCTGTTTCTTCCACCAAAATAAATTCAGGTGAGTTCATCAAATTGCATAGATTATATAGATAGAATAATAATAAATTAACTCAAGATACGAGATAAATTTATTATTATATAATTGTAACATTATTAGCCATTGTAGGAATTTTTTGCCTCTCAAGTTGAGAAATGATATTTTTGGGATAAGTACTAATCTATATTTCTTTTCAAGAAAGATATAGAAAGAAGGTTGTGAGATTGGCTATGAAAATGAAAGGATAGGACTAGCATCGTTTACCCTTTTGTGACATAAAAAGTGGAAAAAATATATTTACTAAAAGCTATATTTCCAAGCACATTTTTGCCATACAAAACTGTGATTTTTATTCTATTTGGTTTTGTTATACCTAATAGTTTTTATGTTAAACTTATTTAAAGAAAAATCATAATTTGATATATAATTTGCACTCATGCAATAAAATCGACAAATTTGATGATAAAATAGAAAATGGTAATAATATTTAGATATTTTTTTTATTTGATAAGTTACGTTATTAAAATTTAATTTAAATTTAAAGATATAATATATATATAAAATGCTACTTATTTATTTCAAAGTTTTATTAAAATTAAATTTAAATTTAAGCCTTAGCTAAAGCTTTCTTAACAGCATATTTTTTTTGCTTCTTTAAAACCATAACTTGGAATCTTTCGAAATCAGTTAAAGCAATTCTTCTTTCACGTTGAGCAATCTTTTTAGCCCAAGAAGAAGCAGCCCATTTTTCGGCAACACCAGCAGCGGTAAATTTCTTAGAAACAGTGGCAGTTCTAGCACCTCTTGGTAAGTTGTAAGCTAATGGAGTTAAAACAACTTGACCTAAGTTGATAGATTGACGTGGAACACCACAAACTGGACCATCAATTAAAACCTTCTTTTGGTCAACAATTTCGACAATTGTAGCTAATTTACCGGCATATGGACCTTTCTTGATTAAGACAACACGACCAACTTCGACTAATCTCCAGTTAGTGGCTTTAACAACAGAATCAGTAGACATATTTCTTTTGAATATTTATTTGCTCGGTTATAACCTATACTTATTAAAATTTGATACTGAAAATAAATTAAATTATTTCAGTAGAAACAATTGAAACTGCTACGGATATTAAAATTGCGTTGCGACTGGCTGGCCTGATATTTATTTCTGCTAGACAGGAGCTTTGTACAGGTAGTGAGAAAGCTCTTGGTAAAGATAGTCCTAGAGGGATAATGTTAGGCAGAGATGTTGGAAGGGAACTTCTTCTGAGGCCTCTGACCGGTTTGCAATGTGAACATCTGCTCAAAGAAGCGGTTAAAAAAACTAAAAAGCTATTCAGAAAGATTCATTGCCTACGGGGATTTCACTGCCAGTCCCAATATGCTGGGTACAAAAATAGCGGCAGATGTACAACATTGAGAGGAACGGCCTTAGAAAACCCAAAATTACTTGAAAGGGAAACTTTTTTACTTTTTTGCTGGACCTACGAAAAACACCATTTGGTTCACAGAGACCCAACGCAAAAAAACAAATGGGGGTGTATGGATGTAGCAGTCATGATATAAGAAAAATTCAACCTTTGCGAGATTATAAAAGGATTGACACAAAATTGAAGCTTCTTTCCAGTAATTGCCACTTTCTTAATTTTTACGACGGCTCCTCAATCGATGAGGTTGGATAGAACAACTGCCGATTATATTGGGTTATCTTAGTCAGGATGTTTCAATTCATTATCTCTATTGTATTTCTCCATTAATTGCTTTATTTCAACATGATGATATAATTTGCGATCTAGGGTAATTTATCTGGGACACGCCTAGTTCCAATATGGATAAATTATGGAATGCGAAAAATTTCTATACCTGATTTGAAATAATTGTGTTAGTAAAAGGATCACTTTAAGCTTTTCTTCTTAAGCATCCAAAACTTGTTTCACTATTTATGACTGTATTATTTCAGTTTGTTGTCAAAGGGCCACTGTGTCGGCTGCATCTACGAATAATAGAAGAAAAAAAATTCAAAGACCGGGTAAGGGCGATTTGTCAATTTTCAAGTTGATGGACAAACTGAAACTCCAAGCAATACCAAATTGATCCTATCAAAATTGAAAATCGATTCAATTGATTGCAAAATAAAATGTCAAATTCACATTATTCACAATTAGAATCAAATGTATGTTTTATTAAGATTGCTATACATTTTCATTATCTTTTCTAGATTTTTAACAAAACTTAGACATAGAATCGGCTAATGAACAACAGATATTTATAAAATGTACCCAATATCTTTTCATCATTTTACTAACTTCAATTACTGAGTGTTACTGAAGCTCATTTTAGGGAGGCTTCTTTTTGTTTCCGTTTTCTTACAGAATGACGATAGATTAAATAGTTTAGCACATAAATTATCAACATTTAGAGGCATTAATGAAGATATTAATGAACAAGCGGTAAATGATCAATCTATTATCGATCAAATATCTAATTCATTTAGTAGTTTAGCCAATGACTTAAGAAATTCTTCGCTGAGTTTAACTAGATCTATGGGTATGGGAAACGGAATTTGGAAAATGGTGTTAATTGCTTTATTGCTATTCTTCATTTTTTACAATTTATTCAAGCTACTTTGATTATGTTGAATCATTTCAAAATCAACTTTGGGGTAAATAAACGGTTTTTCATCATCATTATCTAAACCCAAAAATGATAAAATTAACTTCATGTGTTTGGTTTCAAAGAAATAATAAGCTATATAAAGTTTTTCTTATTTTTACTACTGTCAGATTTTCTTCTTGGTTTTAAGGTTTTATAAGGGTGTTGATCCTAGAAGTGTAGTGCTTTTTTTCGTTAGAACAAAAATGACTAAAAAAATTTAGAAGTTATGTTATATAAATTATTATTTAGCCTTTTCAAAATCTGCAGCATCTCTACCTAATCTATAACTACCAATTGCTTTACCCCAATTAACTTTTGATCTTGTGATTGGTAATTTTCTTCTTAAGCCTTTGAATTGTGTTACATTTAATTTATTGAAACTTTCATCAATTTCTTTCTCAAAAACCTTTTCAATATTGGAAATGGTTTTGATTAAATCATTATCCTGTACATTTTCGTTTATATCCTTTTCTGATTTGAAATTTACATTACCGTCTTCAAAATAATGAACTTGAACATTAATTTCACCCCTTAAAGTGCTTTCGTTTTTATTCCAAATATATCTAGCATTCCAATCACCATTCCAGAAATTAGATGGATTGTATTTGTTGCTTACAATATAAACGATAAATTCATCAGTATTATCTTTATCAATTGGATATATTGCATAACTGTAATTACTTGGATAATGTCTCTTAACATACTGACCTAATTTGTGTAATTCAAGTTCAATATCATTTGAATACTTTATCAATGAATCATTAACACTATCGTTATTTTTATTTACATCAACATTTTCAACATTATCTGCCACTCTAGTTAAATGGTTTACTTGGAAAATTTTACCATTTTTTGGGTCTTGAAATTTATCAAAGCCATAAGAATTATATTTAGAAATAATAACATTTTCATCACCTACTAATACTGGTAAATTCTTTTCAATATTATATTGCTTTATAATATCTAAGATGGTGTCTTTACTTTCATTCCCAGTAATAATGATTAGGTCATGAAAAATTTGTTCTAATTCTCCTGGTGGCGAGTCATAGACGATATTTTTAACTAGTTCTTGGAAGTCTGACATGATTCTCTCAACTTAATTGGTGTCTTGTTGTCAGTTGTTTATCCTTTATTTTGACGTGCTTAACCACTCTAGTTTATTCGAATTTTAGGTTTTCAACTTGATTTTCGAACTATCATTTTCTACTTTCATTAACAATTTCAATTTATATATGTTGGTTATATATGGCTCGCTAGACTACCGGTACTGTGGCGGTTGAGGTGGATATTGTGGCGGTTGTTGTGAAGGTGGAGGCACCATGACAGGGTTATATTGAGAGATTGATGTGGTTGGATGCATGTTTGCGACAGTATTGTTTGGCATAGCGTACCTGTTCTGCTGGGGAATAGCAGCATTGGGTATATATGGTGGCATTTGCATGGACTGTTGTTGTTGTTGTTGTTGTTGTTGTTGAAATTGTTGGAATTGCTGCATGTTATTCAATGCCATAGCTTTGTTCATCATCTCGGTATATGTTGCCTCTGCATTATCCATGATTTGACGTAGTGCAATCATTTTATCCTTATCTTTCGCATATTTATTAAGAGTTTTATTTAATTGTGGTCTAATTGGTGTTACTTCACTGTACATCTCACTAATTTGATTATCTTGCAGCAAGTCTCTGTTGCCATTACCATTTTTCAATAGTTGTTGTAAATTATTGAACTTATCTTTCTGACTGAAAATTTTTTTTTCATTTAGGATATCTTCTATTGTATTATTATTGAGTTGGTTGTCATCTAAACTTTGAACGTAATTTATTGGAAATATACCAATTTTACCATTCAAAATGCCCTTCCACCAATCTCTATAAACTTGTTCTAAAACTACAATAATATCACCCTTCTTGAAGGATAGTTCATCATTTTCCGTACTTGTTAAATCATACATTGCAATGACCCTCTTAAATTTACTAACATACTTTTTTTCACTACTAATTCTACTGCTACTATTTGATTGTTGTTGTTCTTGTTGCTGCTTTGCTTGTTCGTATTCTTGTAATGATAATTTTAGTACTTCTTGCAGTTCTTTATTTTCTTCATCTCCATGACTTGGAGTTTGATAAAATTTCAACTTATCCGGTTTGATATTCTTATTTTGGTCAGTCTTTAAATAGTTTCTATGATTCTTCTTAATTTTCTTATAAATATCATTCATGTAACGTAGAGAAGGATCATTAGCCATAGAATTGGCTAATTGTTCCACGATTTCTGCTATTTTGACCTTTACACTATAATGGATACTTTCGTTTTCAATCATTGAATAAAGTAAATTAGTGAAATGCTTTGAACTAATTTCTTGTTGTAGACGTGAACCACAGTTTTCACTGATGGCTAGCACTAAGGACACAGATCGTAGAATAACATTTGCATCAGATTGTTGTAATCTTCTTTCCAAATGTTTCAAGGCTTCTTTCCCATTCTCTTCTGGATCCTTTTTAATAATATCGCACACTTTCATTATATAACCCCAATTATCGGTAACTAATTTAGCATCAGTAGCTTTCAGCACAGCGGAACTGATGATAGTTTTCATGGACATCTTCGATATTTCTGTAAGATCTTATTTTTTTTAACCCCTTCAGTAGTCGATCGACAAGTTTTCCTCCTGTCTACCTTTGCATTTGACGACAAACTTGACTTCTCATTTTTCCAAAGAATAACAAATTTTTTTTGGTTTTCTATAGTAAAGAAGTTGAAAAATAACAGTGTAAACACAGCAATCAACCACGAAAATGTCTCAACCACATCTGACTATGCCTGCCATGAGACACCGTAGCGGGTCTTCTGTTGGTAGGATTGACTTAGGTGACTCTATCCCTGGTCTTTATGGCACAAAGGCATCTCGTGAAGAATCACATAGAAGAATGATTAAGTTGTCATCTAATTCACAGAGCGATATGGATCTGTTTGTGAAGATTTGGTTATCATTCAGAGAAATGAATTACCGTCATGCTTGGTTAGCACCTTTGATGATTATGCTTGTTGTTTACACGGCGTACATTTCATCAGGTAATTTAACTGAAAGTAATCCATTACATAAGTTCGTTGCTATCTCATATCAAGTGGAGGGGACAAATATGTATGGTAAAGGTATCAAAGATTTGTGTTTTGTATTTTACTATATGATTTTTTTTACTTTCTTCCGCGAATTCATTTTAGATGTTGTGATTAGGCCATTACCAAATTTATTAAATGTTAAATCTAATCATAAATCTAAGAGAATTAAAGAACAAACATTTTATGTCATTTATTACACCTTATCAAGTCCATTTGGTATTTACATCATGTACCATTCAGATTTATGGTGGTTCAAGACTAAACCAATGTATCAAACTTATCCCGATTTGAATAATGCTTACTTGTTCAAACTCTTTTATTTAGGCCAAGCAGCATTTTGGGCACAACAATCATGTGTATTGACTTTACAATTAGAGAAACCAAGAAAAGATCATAAAGAAATGATTTTTCATCATGTTGTTACGTTATTATTAGTTTGGTTGTCATACGTTTTCCATTTCACTAAGATGGGTTTACCAATTTATATTTCAATGGATGTATCTGATCTATTATTGTCATATTCCAAAATCTTTAATTACTTAGATTCGTCATTAACGCCATATGTTTTTTTCATTTTTGCCAGTGGTTGGGCTTACACTCGCCATTATTTAAATATGAAAATTTTATGGTCAGTATTAACAGAATTCAGAACAATCGGTGAATATAGATTAAATTTTGCTGTTCAACAGTATAAATGTTGGATATCATTACCCATTGTATTCACATTAATTGGCGCTTTACAACTTGTCCAATTGTACTGGTTTTTCTTAATTCTCCGTATCGCATATAGAATCACGTTTAAAGGTGTCACGGCAGATGACAGAAGTGACGAGGAAGATGATGACGGAGACATTGAAGAAACAGAGGAAGACGAGTCTGTTAATCCCAAATCCACCGCAATGGAACCTAAAAAAGAGGATTAACCGCTCCTTATTCTCCAAATGAATTGACCTCTTACCGTAAGTAACATCATAGAGAGAGATGTATTACTGTGTATATTTATAAACTTTTTTACAAACTAATATCTTTTTTTTCTATTTGAAAATTTATATAATCAATCTACACTATTAGTAAACTAACATTGAACTTTGGGTCATAGCGGACATTGAAATTTCCACAATGGATAATAATAGCACGATCTTCGATGATGACCATTCCGACAACGACTACCCCGATGAATATTATCATGATAGTGATAATCATCACGGAGAGAGCGATGATGTTATCGAACACAACATAGACAGCGATGAAAGCGCTGAATCTGATAATTTTGTCCATGATCATGACTATGAACTTGAAATGGATGAACATGATGAACATAATGATGAGCATAATATGTCTGCCCGTGATTTCATTAATAGCTTAAGAGAAAATTTTGGTACTGAAAATGCTGGCGATATTAACATAAGTGAAATGTTACCAGAATTGTTTTCAATGTTTGGTGAGAACAGTGTAACATCTTTTAGAAGAAACGAAAATGTTAATAGATCAACTAGAGGTGCTATATTGGTTGTAAATGTTGCAAATGCCACTGAGGATCCATATATTGCAATGGAAAGTATGATAGAACTTTCTGAAATGTTATTAATGACCAACCAATTAGTATTAGAGAGAATAATACCATTGGACAAGTTATTAATTGCTTTGATGGATGTACTAAAGGATAACGGTTTGGCTGGCGAATTAGAATTGCAATTGCAAACTTGTAGATGCCTCTATAATTTATTTGAGGCTCATGAACGGTCCATCACAACTGCAGTAGAGAAAGGTATAATTAAACACTTACAAGCAAAATTGGTTGAGATTAGCTTTATTGATTTAGCCGAACAGCTATTAGAAACATTAGAACTCATTTCGAGAGCAGCAGGTGATGCTATTTTTGCAAATGGTAACCTGCCATCATATTTACAATATTTTGACTTTTTCACTATTCATGCTCAGAGGAAAGCTATCTCTATACTTTCAAATTCTTGTGTTCCTAACATATCATCAATAAAAGATTTTCATGAACAACTCAAAGATGTCATTTTTGCATTAAAACCAATATTTTTAAATTCAACTGATCATTATATTATTACTCGCTGTATTTATATCATGTGTAGTGTTTGTTATGATCCTGAATACAGTGCTGTCGCATATACTGATTTAATTGATGGAGATTATGTCAGTCGTATTTTCAGTTTGTTTTGCAATACTTCAATTTCATCTGACAACAAAATTAAATGTTCCGAAGTTCTTACTCATTCAATAAATTATAATCTAGAGACTCGTAAATATATTTTAGAAAATATTGATTTAGTCGATATCTTCACTCAATGCTTAATGAAATTTAGTAAATCTTCCACAAGTTCCATACATGAAACCATAATGTTTGTACCCAAAGCTCTCTTATTAACTATTTCAAGATTTATCACTTTCTTTTTCCCATTTGAACCAGATAGATTTTTAACGGTAAAGGGAAACTATATAAAAAACGAATCCTTATTCGAAAACAATGAAGCTGTTTATAAATTAGTTGAAGGTTTGACACCTTTATTAACTGATTTCTATACTAATTCAATGAGTTTCAATATCCGTCGTTTTACGCTGCTTGGGTCACTAAGAATGACACAATGCATAAATGAAGAGACAGCCATTAAGCTCAGGACTTGTCTAACTAAATTGTTAGTTTCATCACTCGCACAAAGTAAAAGTTCATTAGAAGATGGAAGTAAAAAAACCAATAAATTAAAGGTCCTTATCATTGAATTACTTTTACTTTCCAAAATGTTGATTGAGCAATTTCCCAATGTTTTTGTTGAGGCCTTTCGCAGAGACGGTATTTTTGATTTGTTGACATCGATCAATAAACATATTCTAAGTGAAATTAATCAGTTATCAGAGCCTCCTCAACAGACAGAAGCCGAAACCTTCGATACAGATGATGAATTAAACATAGCTGCTCTTGATGAAGAAGAAGACGTCTACTTTTCTGAGGACAATGAAGATATTCCGAACGAGAGAAAACCAACAAGACTTGTGTTTTTCACATGGAAAGCTCTTGAAGAGTTAAACTTAACTGGAAAGATTAATACCTTATGTGAATTTCTGCTTTCTATTTTAGAGGATGATCCGGAGGGCGAGATGGAAAAGTTTCAACATCCCAGACGTATAGTATCATTGATTGAAGATATTGAACTAAATTTGAATTCCTACGGGAATATATTAAAATTTTGGACAATGGTGAAGCAATGTATTTTTTTAAGAAATACCACACTATCAAGTTTTGAAGTTAATTCTATTGGTCTCATAACGGTAATTTCTAAAAAATTGCAAACAATCAAATCATTGTCGAATACAAAAATGAAAAAAGCTATCCGCGAGGCCTTTGGTGATAATCTGGTTGAGTTTATCAATATTTTACAATCTGCATTGACAAGAACAGAATCATTCATGGTACTCGAATGCGGTTTAAATGGCGAGGAAGGTGGAATGAATTCATTGAGTAGTCAAATAAGACTCGTGTTGACTTATGATGGTACTGAGAAAGAATATGAATCAGTTTCACTTTCCATTATTTCAATTCAATGTATTGCAACGTACAAAACACTAACTATGTTTATAAAGGATAGAATAGTAAAAGATAGATTTTTTAGTCGGATACTTCCTCTAGCTAACGAGAGAAACGATGGAGATAGTTCAAGGGGATTTGACCTAACGTCTCTTAAAGATATTGAATATGAATTTTTCTACGAAAATGAGAAACTGTCTTTTAGCGATACCATATTTGGCAGTATCTTTAACATTTTGAGAGCAAAAGGTAAAGACGTTGGTAGATTATGGAATGAAATCCAGAGAATACGTTTTCAAAAGAAGCGTAACGTGGTTGAGATTACAAAAGAAGAAGAAAAGGATACAGATATGATTGACGCATACAACGGGACACCTTCCAAAAAAGATATACCTACTCATTATTGCTCAATAATTGATATTATGGCAGTCTTAAAAATATTAAAGCCATGTATCAGCGATGATAAAATTTTCATCAATTCCAAGTTAAGCGCTAAACTTGCTAGACAGCTAGATGAGCCTTTGATTATTGCAAGTGGCATACTGCCTGAATGGCTCTTAGATATTACAAAGGATTTTTATTTTTTATTTCCATTTGATTCAAGACTACTTCTCTTACAATCCTCTTCATTCGGTTATGGTAGATTAATTCAGATTTGGAAAAATAGAATAGGTGATGAGAAAACATTAAGCAGTGATGATCCAATTTTACAGTTGGGTCGCATGACGAGGAGTAAGCTAGCAATTCATAGGACTGATATCTTAGTTTCTGCCCTAAAAATTTTGGATGACTATAGTGATTTATCTACTATATTAGAGTTCCAATATATTGACGAAGAGGGTACGGGTTTAGGTCCAACTTTAGAGTTTTACGCCACTGTCTCTAAGGAATTTGCAAAAAGAAAATTGAATTTATGGAGAGATGACACCTATAATGTTTTAGATAAATCTGATGCCGCAGCCTCTGAGTACATTGATGGCGATTTGTTTCCTGCACCATTAAAAGAAGATTCACCAAATAAAGACAGAATAATTGAATTGTTTTCATATCTAGGTAAGTTTATTGCTAGATCTATGCTTGATAGTAGAATTGTGGATTTCAGATTTAGTGAATTTTTCTTTCAGTTAGCTCATTGGATTGCACAAGAGGGAAAAATAAGTTTGGATGATTTGTTAGATTCAATAGAACTTATTGGTTCGATTGATAAACAGCTGGAAAATTCATTGAGATACATTTATGACAATAGACATAATGAGGAACTAATTAGAGAATTAAGTTTGACTTTTGTTCTTCCTGGGACTGATATTGACTTGGTAAATAGTGGACAGAAATTATCAGTCCATTCAGGTAACGTAACTAATTATATTAGGTACATTATTTCCTATACGATTGGTGATGGTATTTTTGAACAAATCAAATCATTCGTTGATGGATTTTCAACAGTCTTTCCATATGAAAATTTATTAATTTTAACACCCAGTGAATTAGTTGAACTTTTTGGTAATTTAGAAGAAGACTGGTCCATCGAAACTCTTTATGCTTCCATTGAAGCAAATCATGGCTATAGTATGGATTCACAAATCGTCACTGATATTATTACCATTTTAAGTAAATTTGACAAATCTCAGCGCCGTTTGTTTTTACAATTCCTAACTGGGTCACCAAAATTACCAATCGGCGGGTTTAAAATGCTAAAACCTAAATTTACAATTGTTTTGAAACATGCAGAAGATGATTTGCAACCTGACCAATACTTGCCCAGTGTAATGACATGTGCTAATTACCTAAAACTGCCAAAATATTCCACAAAAGCCGTTTTAGAACAAAGGTTAATGCAAGCCATTGAAGAAGGTGGTAATGCATTTTTACTATCTTAGTCTTTTTCATTTTCTATTTTTATTGACATTATTTCTTCATTCATAGATTTAGTACATAATTTTGGCTGAAATGAATTGCATTGAACATTATCAATCAATCAATGCTAAGGATGAAAACCGCCTTATTGGATGAAATTGTTTACTGACCACGGTGTTCAAAAGGTTCTTCTGCTTAGCGTATACGGAAAATATGTTATGAATTCCGTGATTTACAGAAGGTTTCGAAGGGGTGATCTAAGAAAGTTGGTGTTCAAACCGTTTACACCTAAATACAAAATCTAAGATTTTTACCGCAATCTTTTTTTACAAAGCCAAGAGAATATTTTATAGCATAACTTTTGTTTTATATACTCGATTCAGAATCCATGGTTTTTATATACGGTAAGGAATGTTAAGTTTCACAATGTGTTTTAAGTCGCCCAATGAGTACTCCCCATTATACCAAAACATTAAAAATTGGTGAAAGCTACAGGATCATCTAAGAAGGTTGAGATTTCTTGCAAGGAAACTCCTTACGAAAAATATTAGGTCTTCTAAGGTCAGAAGTCTATCTATTGTTTGCTATTTTTGGAACACAACCTATTGTGACGAAAGTTTAGGGCTAAGAGATTAGAAACCCAATTAGGGCTGTCTTGATTTTCCCACCGCAAATCCTGCAATTTATTTTTGGCACGTGAACCCTGCATTGTTTGGTTTTCATATAATATAACGTTATTTTCTCCAATATGCCGGCATTCATACTGTGGAAGACCAGCGGTCTGGGATAATTGGTGTCAATACACTTGCAATAAAAAGGTTTTCTGCTTTGAAGTTTGGTGACGCTAGTTGGTACTCCGATATCTCATTTTGAGACCCGTTCAGGCATTGTTTTCGTTGATTTTTTTTTTAAATCCGAAACAAACAAGAAACAAAATACAAATTCAGGGAAGTTCTGAATCAGATCTTCTAGGTCTACAACCCAAATCTCCTTAGTAGCAAACTCAAAGCGGTCCCTAATACTATACAAGAATGTCATGGAACAATTATAAGGTGGAACAAACTTATTCTGTTACAATTAGAGACGATAATGAAGATATCAACAATAGTGACTATTTACAAATCGGAAACACTTTTAGCAAAAAGGTAGGTGATACAACGACGGTGATCACAGTGAGGGAAACAAAAATGAATGATCATATAGGTGTGATAGATAAGGCCAATAGTAACAAACATCAAAGTTCTTTAGACGATCCGGTAAATTTTACAACCATTTCATCTTCATCATGTACTAGCGATTTATCACTTGAAGGGACTTACGATAGTATTAATTCTAACTGTAATGTTAACACTAATACTGTATTGAAAAATGATCTCGAATATAACGATTATCAAACTGGAGTTATGGACGCAGAAGCTACTCATTATTTTGATGACTTCAAAGATACACATTTGAGAAAACCATTTCAATTGAATCAAAACTTGAAAATGTACATCGATGCTTCAAAAATGGTTGATACCACTGATAATTATACTAACCATAATGTATCTTCAACTACTACTGCTGATTATTCCAATTCCACCATTAGATTATCCAGAATTGAACATGGCAACACGGTTTTAATACCCAACACTCCAAATACTTCTCAAATTGGAACATTTCCAATAGATACCCCATCTATAACAAATTTTAATAAACCATTTTTAGATAGTAATAAAATAGATAAGAGAAATTCAAGTGAGATTGAACAATCTTCATCTAAATTTCAATTGAAATCTCATTTGGATTCTATTACTGATACTTCATCTACTCAACAGTATCATATATCAAGTGTTATGTTAAGAGATAGTGACAATGCACCATTGATGATGAGTGCTATGGATAATATGGAAAACGCTTCGTTGAATTTTTTGAATAGTTCAAATTTTACTGGTAATTTACCATCAGATATAGATGACAGCACAAACAATAACACTAGAAATTTGTTAAATCATGGTTCCAGCTCAGAAAATGGTGTTTACACCAAATCACATTTTAAGAAAAAATCTGGTAATGTTATGAAGGATATTTTTACTTCCTTTGTCACTGGAATGAAAAAGAGCTCAGATTTGAACCATAATTATAATTCTATTGATGTAAATGATTTAGTAATCTCAAAACCATTTAATCCATTACATTTGCAACATGTGGGCTTCAATAAAGAAACAGGAGAATTTACAGGGTTACCCAAAGAATGGGAAAAGATATTACTATCCAATGGTATAAGCAAATTAGACCAACAAATAAATCCAACTGCTGTCATTGATATTGTTCAATTTTACCAAGAAACTATAAGTGAGCAAATGACTGATAAAAATTTGTACAGCTTTGAACCATTTACTAAAGATTTTGATAGTGGTAGTATTCAAAATACCATCTCAAATAATCATATTCTTGATAATGGGCAATTCTCATTGGATAAGAAAAATCGTACTTCACCAGCATTAACAAATCTTAATTCAGGTAGTACTACTTCTTTATTATTACCAGACTTACCTCCGATGGAATTCAATGATGTTAAAAATGTGACAACTAACCAAAGATTTAATCATACTGAAATAAATCTTACAGATAATAAGACGTTAACAAATGGTAAGATACCGCCAACAGCTCAATTTATAGAAATGAATAATTCAAATAATGATGGTAATACTGTCAGCAATAACGTTAGGGAAGATGCTGGGGAAATCTCGGTTGCTTCGATGGCATTGCAACTATCACAAATGTGCAAAAAAGGTGATCCTCGAAACTCTTATAATGGATTGTCCAAGATTGGACAAGGTGCATCAGGAGGTGTTTATTTAGGTACTTCATTGACAACAAGACAATATGTTGCCATAAAAGAAATTGATTTAACAAAACAAAATAAGAAAAATTTAATCCTTAATGAAATAATAGTTATGCAAAAGAATAGACATGAAAATATTGTTAATTTTATTGATGCCTATGCAGAGAATGATAAATTATGGATAATAATGGAACATATGCAAGGTGGTTCTTTAACGGATATTATAACATGTTGTATATTAGAGGAAAGGCAAATAGCTACAGTATGCCGTGAAACGTTGAATGGACTAAATTTTTTACATTGTAATGGTGTTATTCATCGCGATATCAAATCTGATAATATTTTATTATCATTAGATGGCCATATCAAATTAACTGATTTTGGATTTTGTGCGCAAATCAATGATACTGATTTGAAAAGGACAACAATGATAGGTACCCCATATTGGATGGCACCAGAAATTATATCACATAAGGAATATAGTCCCAAAGTTGATATATGGTCATTAGGTATCATGATAATAGAAATGATTGAAGGTGAACCACCGTATTTGAATGAAACGCCTTTAAAGGCATTGTACTTAATTGTGGCTAATGGTCAACCTGAGTTGAAAAATCCAGAAAAATTGAGTGCATCTCTAAAATTTTTTTTAAATAATTGTTTACAAGTGGATCCAAATGAACGATATGACGCAGAAAAACTATTGAATGATGAATTCATTTTAAATTATTCTGATAGTATAAGATCACTGCAACATTTAGTTAAATTCACTCACGGTCATATAATGAATGAAGATAATAACAGAGATGCTTTTCATGACTACTAATTCAAAATCAAAAAATGCATTTATTTAGTCATATATCTATCTATCAGTTTATATATATATATATTCATAACTTTTTCCGGGAATATTAAATTAAGTTGGTTTTAAAATAACGAATAAAAAGTAATCAACGTAAAGAGGATAAATCTACTGAACTATCGCTCTCGCTAGCAATTCGAGTTTCAGCATTTTCATCAGTACTCAAAAAATCGCTATCAATGTCGCTTGCATCATTAGCTTCGTTAAATTGAGAAGGTATTCGTGATGAAAAATTATCAGGTACAAGAACTTGAACGAAAAATAACTGAGCTTCAATTGGGCCTCTATTGATGAAAGAATATTTATTAAATGACGGTATTTGGAAAGTACAACCGGTAACTGTTATAAATTTATTATTACCAAGAGTCACTTCAATTGAGCCCTGTACTACATAAAATGTAATAAATGCATTTTGTGAGTGTGTTAAGTTTCTGTTCCCCTTGACAGGTAATTTCAACATACCACTTGCAAATAAATCTTTATGTTTATCAAAAGTTACGGCCAACGAATATTTCTCGTTAGGGTTTTCCTTTGTCTTTTCAAGTTGATATGTGTTTGGTCCATAAGCAATAATATTATTATTAATTTCATTTTGTGACGTATGAATTTCGCCTGTTAGGATACCATCAGTTAACCATGTACCATTTTCAGATTGACTTGCGATATCAAAATTTTCAATATTTTTATCAGGAGGTAATGGATGTTTCCTGGGTCTACCTACTGGCCTCTTCCCTTTCTTTTGAAGATTGTTGCTTCCTATATCACTATTCCTAGTCGTAATAGTAGCGTCATTGGCAGTAGTATTATTTTTATTATCATTACCATTGTCATTGTTAGGTTGATTATTCGAGAGTGAGAATCTTTTAGTCTTTTTCAATTTTTTCTGCCTACTTTCGGTTTCTGAATTGTCATTATCGAAAGTGATAATTTTAGTGATATCTAGTACAGGTTCAGTTGATTTTCTTTTGTAAACGATTTTCTCATTCCTCCAATACTCTAATGGTGGAACCTTTACTCTTTTCGACCTTCTCAAGAGATTTTCATTTATTGAATGATCAACAGATGAATTTTGAGTGTTATTAAATCTTTCTGCGGAAGAATTAAATAAACTGGTACTAGTATCAATACTATTCGAAGTATTTCGCGGATCATTAAATTTGGTTACTGTTAATTCTTCAATATCAGATGATGGAATATATGTTCGATCTAATTCTGGACTGAAATCACTATCATCAGAATCAATAATTTCGTAAGCAGTTGGTTTTTCTTTCCTATTCTTTGAAATAATTTCACTTCCATTTTCATTTTCTGAATCAAATTCTTCCATATCAAGTTTATCAATCTCATCTTCTAAGAGAGCATTTTCCGATGTATTTAAAGGTGTATTTTCAATAGTATCATTTTCATCGCTTAATTCAGGTATGTCGTCCATATATGGGTTAGTATAATTCTTTTCATTGATGATTGGTTCCACATCCTCACTTATTGTATCCAAAATTGGTGAAATATTTTGCATATTAGGTACACTTGAAACATCTGAGACTCGATTGCTAATTAAGTCATAAGCTTTCCTGAATGCTGTGATAGACATTACTTCAGATCTGTCATCTTTATTATTATTAGAAAGTCTCTTCCCCGAAAAAACATCGGTATTGTTGTCATTTTGGTAGTTACTGTAAGTTTCATCATCGATATAGTTGTTATAATTATCTAATAAGATGTTACTGACTCTACTATTGGGATTATTAATAAGATCGCTTGAAGAATTCCAATTTAATTTTGAAGGTGAGTGTAAAGTGTTATTACCAGTGTTACGATTTAAGCTTGCTAATAATGGAGAAGGTGAGGCCAAATTAGTTGTTGTTTGTGCGGAAGAAATGAAAGATCTTCTCGAAATAGCGTTTGTAGCTGGTGTTGAATTATTTTCAATTGATTGCGTTGTTTCATCTTCTTTGAAGAAATCATCAATTTTTTCTAAATTGAAAGAATCACGGCTAATCTTACGCTTAATCTGTAGCCCAGTCTTACGTGACCTGACACCAAGGTTCATATAATCCATTTTGGATGGATGAGTTCTTGAAGGTTTACTGTAAAGTTTCCTTTAACAAAATTTGGAATTTAAAAAAAAAAAAAACGCCAAAATTGAAGTTTTTCCGATTTGTCCTTCAAAAATTTGTCAATGTCTGAAATCATTTCCTCTTCAAATTAATGTCTATGATGTCCATTAAATTTGTCCATTATAATACGTCATGTCCATTTTTCCTGCCATAAATTTCGAAAAAAGCTGACTCTTCCCAAAATTGATAGTTATTCAACTGTAAATATTTCTTGACATTAAATTTAATCCTTGAGAAACCACTCTGTGAATGTAGTCCACGACCAGTAATTATCTTTAAATTCTTGACAAATTTAACTTTTACTAGTTTAATTGGTATTTTATTTAATTCTCTTTGTGTCATTTCCTTTAACCACCATCTTTTCATACAAATATTCAATATTTGTAACGCCTCTGGTACTAGAAACCCATGGAAGTCTAATTTATAATCGACAAAAAGATTATTTACCATTTCATGATGTTTATTATTTTCATTATTATTAAATTCAATTTTATCTATCTTATTGGATTTAATATTATAACCTTTCCTTTTCAAAGTATCACTTGAAATAAACTCATTATTACTAGTATCATTATCATCAATTGCGTTTAAGTTAAATGTTAATGCTTCGCAATTCCATTCATCAATTAAATTCAAAATTTTATTACAAAGTTTCATATCACCATTAAAATAAAATGAACATTTCTTAATAAAATTGGGATTAATAGCTTTAATGGAATCATTTTTATGATTCAATAGATAATTTTCTGTTTGTAAAATTTGGAAATTATCATTGCTTTTCATATTTTTACTGGTTATTTCGTTATCAATAAAATCATTTCCATTAGACATATAAACCAAATTAATAGGTTCAGGTGTAGAATTTCTCGTATTTGGTTGACTCTTTATTGGTCTAATATAAGATGCCTGAACTCTACCACCAATTTTCCTTCTATTGATCTTTGTTTGGGTATTAATTACAGATTTTGGTTCACATTTAATATTATCATTAATAATTTTAATTATCGTCAATTTAATATTACATTTATTATTAAGATATAATTCTGTGGCCACTTTTGAATCTTTCACTAAGGTAAATTTTTCAATTAATTGTATATTGAAATCTTTATCCTTCCAGAAACTATTATCATTATTGATTAAATCTCCACTAATATTATCATTTTGAATTAACTCAATAGTTAATAAGTTAGTTATAGTATCTTCAATAGAATTTTTATTATCTTTTAAAGATTTTTGTATAATGTTTAAACTTAAATCAGGGAACACCTCTAATAATTCTTGATCAATTTGTTGTTTCTCTCTCGTTTTGCTTGCACAATCTGTATCACTTAACAATATAGAAATTGACAATTCAAGATTATTATTCGTACTATCTAATGCAGATTTTAAGTTTTCATATGGTAAATGCGGGAACATCTCCAGTAATTGATGTAAGTTGTGATCCATTGTTCATTGAAGGATGACAAGATAGGCTTGAATTATTAAGCAAGAATTATGTATATACTTCGAGGCAATTTTTTTTTTTGAATTTTTTTTCACCTTCTGATTAAGTGCATTGAAATTCTTATATAAGCAGGCTTTTTATGATGATGACACCACTCAACAGGCACCGTAAAGTCGTCGATTAAAAGCTTGTCTTTTTTTTTTCCCGAATAAAGAATATCTTAAATATTTATATATCGCTTCTCATTAAGAAACAAGAAGAAGGAAAACTATCTACATAAAAGAAGGAAATGAAACAGAAAATGGAATGTAAAGTTACAAGAGAGGAAAGGCACCGAATGATTAATTGAAACTATTTAATTTAATCAAATTGTCAATCAAGTCTTTTGGATAAGCAGCACCATTACCGTGACACATTTCTTGACCTTTTAGATTTTGCATAACTTTAATGATATCGAATTCAATATTATCATTTTCCTTTTGTAAATATTCCCATGTAGCTGGTACCGTTAATAATTTATCACCATTTTCAATTGAATATTCTAATCTAACCCTTTTACCAGTATGTACTGAATCACCGATTTGATGTTGTATGAAATCGTCTTCACTTGGGAAAGCTACCTTCAAGTTAAGATCATTATGCTGTTGATTATTGACACTAGGTCCATTGTGACTCGTATTTTCTATTGATTCATCTTCCAATTGTCTCTTTAACAAGTTTCTATTTGTGGATTGAGTTTTCAATAGCTGTTTCCTTAATAGTTCCACTTTATCTTTTAAATAATTTTGAATATTTTTCGATTTAGCTAATTGTGTTTCTAAAGATTTTAATTGAAATTTCTTACGTTCTCTAAAAGTTCTTTGCGCATCTCTATTTTGTTGTCTTTTCTTCTCAGTGATGGTGTTGTTGTTGTTATCGTTATCGTTACCATTAAGATCATTTTTAGTACTATTATTAGTATCATATTCACCTTCAGCAAATCCTGAGTTATTTCCCATTGGAAACTCGCTATTGATTAACTTGACATCACCCAAGTTGAAGTTCCCATCGGTTATTGGATCATAACTGTTACTACTGACTCTCGAATCGTTGGGTAGTGTGTAGCTGTTGTCTACATTCAGCGTGTGCCCACCATCCAAGGGAGAACCGCCGTTAAAGTATTTTCCATCAGCCTTACAGTCATCCCCATTGTAGCTCTCGGGGGACCACATATTGAATAAGTTGTTCATGCTTGTCTTGCAGTGTACACGAAAGAAACTGAAATTTTAACTGAAGTTTCGACCGCCATGCAAACTGAAAAAATCGAAAATGAAAAGAAAATATCTTTTTTTATTCAAAAAAACGAAAAAAAAAGAAAAAACAACGAAAAAAGCACATTTTAAAGGCAAATAACAGACTATTTAGTACCAAAATGGGGTTATTTGAATGGGCTTTTGGTAAACAATTGACTCCTGCTGAAAGATTGAAGAAAGTATGTATTATAAATGATTTATTTTTGTGCTTTTCCTCCATATTTTTTTTTTATTTTGTTAGAGTAAGAAAGGGGGAGGGAAATGTACCAAGATCGAGAACATTAACTAACAATAATCTCTTCTGTATCTCCTGTCTGTATCAGGATATAAACTAGGAAGAAGCAATAAAACGATAGAATCAAAGAGCATTAGAAAGAACACAACGTGAATTAGAACGTGAAAGAGTCAAATTAGAGTTACAAGAAAAGAAATTACTAAATGAAATTAAACGTAGCGTTAAAAATAATCAATTATCGGCTGCAAAGATACAGGCGAAAGATTTAGTTAGAACTAGAAATTATATTAATAAATTTAATAACATGAAAACACAATTACAAGCAATTTCATTAAGAATTCAAAGTGTGCGTTCTAATGATCAAATGACTAAATCTATGAGAGAAGCTACAGGATTATTATCAATGATGAATCATTCGATGAATTTACCACAATTGCAAAAAATATCAATGGATTTTGAAAGACAAAACGATTTAATGGATCAAAGACAAGAATTTATGGATGAAGCAATAGATAATGTAATGGAGGATAATGAAATGGATGAAGATGAAGAAGCTGAACAAATCTTTAATGAAATTTTAGATCAAGTGGGTATCGATTTATCTACAAAATTAAATACAAACAGTGTACCTAATAATAGTCTAACGGTAGATAACTCAAACTTAGTCTCTAATGATAAAGAACCAATAGTTGAGTTAAATGAAGATGATGAATTACAACAAAGACTAAACAGTTTAAAGCGATAAGAAAGAATAAGCGGGAAAGTTTAGTTTAAATGTAATGTTAATCTTCATTTTTTTTTTTATTTGATGAAATCCAATAAGAGAAAGAGACCCCACCCAGTGAAGAAGATATATGGAAAAAAAGTACAAAATTAATTTTTTATTTAAACAATTCTATAAAATGATAACTTTTTCAGTGATTAAATATTCATAAATAATTTGAGCACATTCTTCAACAGATTTCAAATCAGTTCTTAAATGTAATTCAGGAGATTCTGGTGCTTCATATGGTGCGGATATACCAGTGAAATCTTTAATGATACCTTCACGAGCTTTCTTATATAAACCCTTTGGATCTCTTTGTTCAGCAATTTCAATTGGTACATCAACAAAAACTTCAATAAATTTCAAACCAGATTCCTTATGTAATTCACGAGCTTTATCACGATCAAGTCTATATGGAGAAATAAATGATGTAATTGAAATCGTACAAGAGTCAGCAAATAATTTTGAAACTTCACTAATCCTTCTAATATTTTCATTACGATCACTTTCAGAGAAACCTAGATCTTTATTTAAACCAAATCTAATATTATCACCATCTAATCTATAAGCTGAAAGACCTTTTTGTAATAATAATTGTTCTAATGCACATGCAATAGTAGATTTACCTGATGCACTTAATCCAGTTAACCAAACAGTTGCACCATGTTGTTTCCTTAATGCCTTTCTCTCATCATATGAAAGATTTGGATGCCATGTAATATTAGTTGCCATTATTATTGGGTTTATCTATATATAAATAAATTGTATATTTAAACTAAATTAGTTTAAGATCAACTTTAAGACGAAATGCAGAAATACAAAAACGGTAACGAGATCTTGTAACGGTAAATAGAACCATAACGACATGTCACAGCGACAATTTGGTGGTATTTATACAGCTATTCAGGCCCGTCAGCCGAACATTGAAGGCCCCACAGGTGGAAAATTGTGTAAAAAACTGTTAACTGTGGGGCACGTGCACTGTGCAGTGCATCGGAGGGACATCCCTTTGTGGGCCACCACGAATTCCCAGCAGAGGTCAGCCTAAGTCCCCGTGTAGCTCCCCGTCGGTGGGCAGACAATGGGCCTTTCAGCAAGCTGTGTGTTCGTCGCGATGAGCATTTTTCTTTGTGGCTGTCGTTTCAACTTGCTTATAGAGATCACAATATTGCTGCATATAGAAAAGAAAAAGAAGATATATATATATATATATATTATATAACAACACAGACAACTAGAAAACTAGAAAAATTTAGTAGATTTTGTTTATCCTTGTATTACTGAATTAATTTTAGATCCTTTTTTTGGGCATTTTTAACTAGTTCTTTTCCTGGTTGGTTGTTTGTTTCTTCCCCAAAATTTTCATGTTTTGTAAGCACATCAATTGATTTTCCATTAAACGCTGGAAACAATTTCACTTGCATGTCTTAAAACATCCACCATTCTTTGGCATTCCTTTCTACGTTGGATCGTTAATTCATTCTCTTTAGTCAAATCTTCGATCTTATTATTACCGTATAATTTTTCTAATAATACCTTTTGAATATCTGTCTTAGATTTAACAATTAATTTTAACATTAATGCCTTTGGTACTAAATCTGCCACTGTACGTTTCACAATATTGAAATAGCTTGTAATTAACAATTTAATTATTTCAGTTTCACTAACTTCACGTTCTGTCATCTGACCAGTAGCCTTTAAGACTGGTGGTGGTGATTCTAATGCAGCTAATTTTTTCTTATTTTTACTTGTAAAAAAGCCACCAAAGAATCCATTTTGCTTTGTCTCTAAAGTAGTTGCCACTACAGGTTGTGTTGTTTGTGGTGGTATTGGTTGTTTGTTTGGTGGTAATGGTTTACCTGTCTTTGGATCTACCGCAACTTGTTGTTGTATAGCTGGATGTAATTTTTCTTGTACCATTGCCATAGCTTCTTGACCAGTTAAAAGATCTGGATGTGCTGTATTGATATATGTTTGTTCAGAATCAATAATATCAACAACAAATTTATTTGTTGGTATCATTGCCTCTTTTAAGAAAGTAATAAATTGATTTGAAATCGATTCTCTTAAGGCTGGATAACGACCATATTTAGGTTGTGATAAAATTTGCTTTAACATTCTAACTAATTCATCAAAGATTAAGTTAACTAATCTTAATGATGGTTCTTCAAATCTCTTAATTTGTTGTTTCACTAATACTTCAAATGCTTCAGTACCAACAAATAATGATGGTGCAGAACCTGAACTATTATACATAATTGTTCTAATATCACTATCTTTAATTTGATCAAATGGATCCAATGAATCAATACCATTTTTAAATACTTCATGGAAAACAAATGAAATACGAGCACCACCGGATAATTCAATTGATGAGACTTCACGTGCTTCACCATCTAAAATTCCAGCATATTCATTTGAAAAATCTGTAATCATACTTAGAACAATGGAACTAGCAGAATCCATTGTCTCTGGACCTAAATTGATTAATTCTTGTGTATATTTTTTCAAAGTATTTTCAATTTTAGATTTAATTTCAGGTAAAGTCTGACGGATATGATGCAATAAAATAGAATTTAATTTTTTGGCTAAATATGGTGTACCACAATATTGTGATTTAGAACTATAAGATGAATGATTTTCGAAAAATTCTCTTTCATCATTTAATGCTGCTCTAATTGTTTTCCTTTTTTCAATATCTTTTTGACCACGATTAATTACAGGTATATAGCCATATCTTAATGGAATAACACGACCAGCTAAAATATCAATAACATCAGTACCTTCATCCATTAAATCAACTTTAGTCAAGACACCAATTGTTCTTGTACCTTCTGGATCCACTTCACGTGCCAATTTTAAACCATCACTATTAGCTAAATCAGTATTAGCAGCATTAACGGATAAGATGATAGCATTTGGTTTAGAGATATATTTTAATAACATATTTTTAATCTGCTTTTCAATATCAGCTGGTTGATCACCTACTGGAACCTTAGTTAACCCAGGTAAATCCACTAAAGTTAGAGTTAAAACGTATGGTGAATAAATTCTTAAATTAATTGGTATTGGTGAAATACCTTGATTTTCACCAGTAACTTTATCGGTTTCGCGAACAATTTCCTGTCTAATTTCATCAAAATTGAAGAATTTCTTACCTGGTAAATGTAAAAATTCCCCCCATTCATCTTGATTATTTTCATTAACTGGTTCACTATCATTAGTTTTCTTATTATCTTTATCCTTATGGGTATCATCATCCATATTTAAGTCTAATAATTGTTTATCCAATTGTTGTTTATCATTATTTTTCTTCTTATCTGGTCTTCTATTGATCAATTGTAACACAAGCGGTCTTCTAGTGACAATACCGGTACCACGGGGCAAGAAATCTCTACCGACGATGTTTTCCAAGACACTTGACTTACCACTACTTTGCGAACCTACCACGGTGATCTGTGGTAAATCGATAGGGGACTGTGAACCACCGCCCAGTGGTGCTAGCGCGTCTTGCAGTTTGTTGATGGTGCTGATCAGTTGCTCGTCCATTGCTCTCTCTCGATTTGTGTGTGTGTGTGTACGTGGTTTCCTCCTCGTGTGGGGCTGTGTGAGTTGTCTTCAACAAATTGAAATATTTTTTTTCTGTAATTTTCGCAAAAGTTTTGGAATCAAAAAAAAAACAAAATATTTTTTTTTTTCAAACTGCGATTTTTTTTGGATACAAAAATTAATTTTTGATACAAAACTGAATATTTTTTGGTGTCGCGAATCCACCACCACACCGTCTCCACGTCTCAGCGTTTGTGCCGTTCCTCGAATTTTGCCATTGCAGATTGCATCCGGACACTCGTATTTCCAAAGTTTCCACTTGCATAGCCGTACATTCCCTTCAATGAACTATCAAAAACAGTATGGTATTACTGGTCCCATTTCATTGGTGGGCCCTACACTGGTCGAAAATAAATTGAATGATCAATTAATTGCAGAATTGAAGAAAGAGGGCTCATTTGAAATGGAGGAAGCCACAAAAGTTCGTATAGAGACATTGAAAATTTTGCAAAAATTAGCACAAGAATTTGTTTACAAAGTTTCTAAAAGTAAAAATATGTCAGATGGTATGGCGCATGATGCTGGTGGTAAAATCTTCACTTATGGATCTTATAGATTAGGTGTTCATGGACCAGGATCAGATATTGATACTTTAGTAGTAGTACCAAAACATGTTAGTAGAGATGATTTTTTCAACGTTTTTGATAAAATTTTGAGAGAAAGGAAAGAATTAAGTGAAATTGCACCTGTGCCAAATGCATTTGTACCTATTATTAAAATTAAATTTAATAATATTTCCATTGATTTAATTTGTGCCAAATTAGATATACCACAAGTACCCATATCATTAACTTTAAATGATAAAAATTTATTAAGAAATTTAGATGAAAAAGACCTTAGAGCATTAAATGGTACAAGAGTCACAGATGAGATATTAGAATTAGTACCTAAACCAAGCGTTTTCAGAATTGCATTAAGAGCTATTAAATTATGGGCACAAAGAAGAGCAATTTATGGTAACGTTTTCGGATTCCCAGGTGGTGTTGCTTGGGCAATGTTAGTGGCAAGAATTTGTCAATTATATCCCAATGCATGTAGTGTAGTAATATTAAATAGATTTTTCAAAATTTTATCTGATTGGAAATGGCCACAACCTGTATTATTAAAACCAATTGAAGATGGTCCATTACAAGTTAGAGTTTGGAATCCGAAAATTTATGCACAAGATAGATCACATAGAATGCCAGTTATTACACCTGCTTATCCATCTATGTGTGCAACACATAATATTACAGAATCAACCAAGAAAGTTGTATTGAAAGAATTTAAACGAGGTATACAAATAACGAATAATATTTTCACTAATAAAAATAGTTGGAGTGATTTATTTAAACCACAAACATTTTTCCATGATTATAAATTTTATTTAACTGTTACAGCTTTCACAATGGGTACTGATGAAATGCATTTAAAATGGTCAGGTTTAGTTGAATCTAAATTAAGATTATTAGTATTAAAATTAGAAACAATACCTGGGTTCAATATTGCTCATCCATTTCCTGATCTTTTTACTACAGAATATAATTATAATGATACATTGGATGCACAAATAATTATTGATAAATATGGTACTTTACAAGATGAAAAATGGTTAGATACAAATTTTGAAAGAGTAATTGATAATGATGATGATAATACTAATAATAATAATAATAATAATAATAATAATAATAATAATAATGATATTAAAGAAAATAGCGTCAGTAATAACGCTACTAATGATAATGATAATAATAATAAAGAAAAGGACAATAAAAATAGAATACGCATCACTACGATGTATATCGGGTTAGATATTAATGTAAATACACCCAATAGTACAAGTAATAATACGACGACAACGGCCACAAACGGTAGCAATAGTATAAATAACTCCACCATGACGGAGAATGGTAAGAGGAAGGAGAAAATAGATATTCATGTACCTTGCACAGAGTTTTTTAATTTATGTCGCAATTTCAGCGATGAGTTCCAGGACAATAGCCAGTTCCAGCTGGTGATAAAATACATCAAGCTCATGGACTTGCCGCAGAACGTGTACCGCCCGGACGAGGCAAGACCGCAGCGTGCCAGCAGGGAGAAACACCGCACCGCCAACGTCGACGCCGCCATCAGCAAACGCGTCAAGTCCACCGTCTGACCCAGACCCGCCGTCCAGCCCGCTCACCCGGCCGCGGCCCCAGCGTGAAGGAACTCCAATGTGTCAAAACCAAAATCCAAAGCCAAAAAATAAAAATAAAAATAAAATAAAAATAAAATTAAATTAAAGTAAATTTATTTATTGAATTAATCAGAATAGGGACAAAAACAGTACAACTCATAAAAGAATTCTTATAGTCTAGATTCATATATCACTTCATATATATAACACCCATGTCATTATCAAAATTAACGAAAAAAACTATTTTACCACATACTAAGTCTATAAGCTCCACGGATGTCTCGAGAAACTCAAACACGCCTAATAACAGCAACAGCAATGTTAATAATAAGGAATCCACAACGGACGCTACAATAAATACAGATGATATAGACGAAAATGACGAATCAGGACAAAGCATTATCTTAGGTATCATTGCACAATTGAGACCGGGTGCTGATTTATCAAGGATTACTTTACCCACTTTCATCTTAGAGAAGAAATCTATGTTAGAAAGAATCACAAACCAATTACAGTTCCCTGATATATTATTAGATGCTCATAACGAAACAAACAACTTGACTCGATTTGTTAAAGTTATTAAATGGTATATGGCTGGTTGGCATATTGCACCAAAAGCTGTTAAGAAACCATTGAATCCAATCTTAGGTGAATATTTCACTTGTTATTGGGATTTGCCTAATAAACAACAAGCATTTTATATAGCTGAACAGACAAGTCACCATCCACCTGAATCTGCTTATTTTTATATGATTCCTGAATCAAATATTAGGGTTGATGGTGTAGTTATCCCCAAATCAAAATTTTTAGGTAATTCATCAGCAGCAATGATGGAAGGTAAAACAGTTTTAACTTTCTTAGATATTATTGATGAAAAGACTAAAAAAGCAGAAAAATTTACTTTAACTCAACCAAATATGTATGCTAGAGGTATACTTTTCGGTAAAATGAGATTCGAATTGGGTGATCATATGATAATTAAAAATCAATTTTATGAAGCTGATATTGAATTTAAGACAAAGGGTTATATTGGTGGTACTTATGATGCTATTCAAGGTATTGTACGTGATAATATGGGGAAAGAATTTTTCGAAATTACTGGTAAATGGAATGATGTTATGTATATTAAAGATTTGAAAACAAATAAAAAAGATATTTTCTTTAATACACATGAAAATAAACCACTACTTCCAAAAATTAGACCATTAGATGAACAAGGTAAATACGAATCAAGAAGATTATGGAAAAAAGTTACCGACGCTTTAGCCATTCGTAATCATAAGATTGCCACTGATGAAAAATTTCAAATTGAAGATTATCAAAGACAATTAGCTAAGAAACGTGAAGAAGATGGCGTAGAATGGCATCCAAAATTATTCAGGAAAGTTAAACCAGGTAAAGATTTAGATTATTATATCTATAAAAATATACCAAAGGGTAGTAATTATGAAGAACAAATTAAAGAAATTTTAGAAATTGCACCAATTTTACCGGGTCAAAAATTTACGGAAAAATTTGCCATCCCAGCTTATAAGAAACATGATATACAAAAGACTAAAAGTGCAGATGAATTGAATAAAAATTTAAAGGAACTTAAAATTGATAACGTGGAATAAATTTTGTAATATGGGATTTTTTTAATCTCATTCTTTTTTGCCTAATACTTAATAAAATTCTTATTTCTCATTTTTTTTTTTTTATTTTTATTATTCAATTTGCCTTTATCACATTTTTCGTTAAAATTCTTCAAACTAGTTATTTGAATAGATTTCCTCATAATATTATATAATAAGAGATAGGAATAGTAAATACTTCTATAATTCAATAGTATTTTATCTTTTTTTTTTAATTTTTTTTTTTTTTAATAACAGCTTTTGACATGCAAATGTCATGCTTTCGCCATCACCAGTAGTTTAATTTCATCAAAACAATTTTTTTATAACCAAAATGTTTGCATTTTTGAAATTTTATAAGATCTTCCTTCTCTAATTCAGGATCAATGCAAGGATATATACCATTCTCAATTAGTATTTCACCATATTTACCTTCAAATTTTTGTACTTCTTCTAGCCAAGCATTCAAGTAGTTCTTATTATCATGAGTAGTATATTTAAGGATCTCCATAAGAGAATGAAATGGAATAAATTGGGTTGCCGTTACCGTATGAATTGTGGAAAGAAACATATCAATATAATATTCTAAATTTTGTGTTTCTATTATGGTATCATTAGTAATACTATTCAACTGACTGTGTAAAACATGATAACTGCTAATCTTGTCAATCAATCTCTTGTAATCAGATACATTATACATATTTTGATTAGCATGACATCTTCGTAGGATCATATAGGTAAATGCATTCCAAGAAGATGAATCACTTAAATGGCTAAAGCAAAACCTTTGTGTATTGGTCATTAATTCAAATCTCAACACCTTTGTGGGTAAATTATCAAATATCCAACGACAACAATTCCATGCATAATAATTACCAAAATGTCTCTCTCCGGATTTATTAAATATTAATAAATCTAAGTGATCAGTACAACCCTTATCAAGAATCAATACAAATAACTCCTTATACCAACGCCATAAAGATGATGACTTATTAATCCTGTTCAAATTACAATGCAAAAGCCTTTCTATCAATCTTAATTCTTTAATAAGAAACTCTTCTGCATAACTATTTTCTTTGTACAACTTATAAAAAAGTTCTCTATGGCGTACAAAATTCGTCTTGTTTTCAGCCGTAATTATGAACAATATAATAGAGACATAATATGACTGCCATATCTCCTCTGCACGATATGATTGTATCACGGTAAAGAATTTTCTAAACATTTTCTTAGAGTAAATTATTTCTCCATATGAAGACTCATTAATAATCAGGAAGTCAGATTTCCCTTCGGATAAGTCCTGAGGTACTATACTGAAGACGAATGACTTATCATTGTAAGCCGCTGTCAAGTTTTCGTAAAACTGTTTGCAGAGATTAGACATCTATAGCTTTGAAAAAGAAAGGATATGAAAAGCATCAAAACGAAAAATTATCCATATATCCAAGAACATGAAAAAAATCAAGAGACAGAATAAATAATTGGCTAATGCTGCTTTTGATGCTAAATAATTTTGTTATATAAGTATAAAAATTAGTATTTGCTTTTGGAATATAGATTTAATCCAAACTCAGATTCGAGGCAATATCGTCAAGCATTTCTCTGTTCCTTGCATCTCTCTTTCTGTTGGTTATTGTGTGAGGCCAAAGTTCTGCAACCGCTATTACAACTAGAGAACATACTGAAATCAACACAATCCTAGCTAATATTACCCTATTGGCCAATTGAATTGCTCCAGAACTGATATCTAGAGGTTTGATTGCCATGGTACTCATTGTTGGCGTTGTCAAAGACATAATAGTGGAAGTTTTCCCTCTATTAGTTATCATGTTATTTATTTCATTACGTTTATGGAAATTTAAATCAGTACTGAATAATAATCTACGCCAACCATGTCTTGCAGTCTTGATAGTGGTAGTTGTAGTACATATTGTTTTTCTTGCGGTGGTCGTGTCAGTATGAGTTATAGTAGTCGTACCAAGTTTTTTATACTTAGTTGTGGTAGTTGATGTCGTTTCAGTAACTGTCTTTAGTTTCTTTTTATACTTAGTGGTAATATCAGTATCAGTTATTGTCTTTGTAATTTTTGGTATATGGATCGTTTTGGTTAGTTCGTCAATTTCAGTTTCTGTTGCTGTGACGATATCATGTCTATACCGCGTTCTTGTGCTTACTTTGAAATCTGTTTCTGTTAAAGTTTTTGTACTCTGTACCAGTTTGGTCTCGGTCTCAACATCTGTTTCAGTTCTCCATTTTTTAATATATTTTGTAAATTGTTCTGTTTCAGTAAGCGTTTTCCAAATAAATTTCAATTTATAATCTGTCTTGGTGACCTCATCTTTAGTCTTGAACTTTATTTCTGTCTTTGTCTTTGTCTCTGTTTCTGTTTCTGTTTCTGTTTCTGTTTCTGTTTCTGTAAAGACTTTACATGGTTTCTTTTTACAGATGAATTCTGTTTTAGTTTCTTCCTTTATTTCTGTTTTAATATCGGTTTTGGTGTCAGTTTCGATGTCAGTTATAGTTTTCGTCTCAGTCTTGCAAGGTTTTTTCTTACATATCACCTCTGTCATGGTTTCTATTTTTGTCTTGGTTTCTATTTTTGTCCGTGTCTCAAAGTCTGTCTTTGTCGTAGGTGGTTTCCGTTTCAAAATAAACTCTGTCTTAATTTCTGTCTCTATTTCAGTTACAGTCCTTTGCGGTTTTTTCTTGAAAATTAACTGGGTCTTAGTTTCTGTTTCTGTTTCTGTTTCTGTTTCTGTTTCTGTTTCTGTCTTTGTGATTATTCTAAATTTTGGCTTAATTAATAACTCTGTTGTAGTCATAATTTTGGTAAAGATTTCTGGGGTACATTGTTTTTTCTTTTTCCACCAATCTGGTGATATTTCACCATCCATTTGACTATCTTTATTAATAGGATCAGCTTGAGCTACATGACCATTATAATAGTCAACACTTTCTGATTTGAATAAATGGTACAATAGAGAGTCCACTAAATTGTTTTGTTCCGTTCGTGGTAAATTTCTGAAAACAGTCTTTTTGTCCTTATGCTTGAAGAATTGCGATTCATTCAAATCCAATCTTTTATTATTTTCATCATACGTAAACAATTCTTGTCTCTTTAAATCTAAATCCTCTTGATTATGTGAATTTAGTGAACTTGTCAAATTACTCCAATCGATTTTTTGATCGGGACAAACTTCTCGCAAACAAGTTTCTGATGCCTGTAATGCACATTGTAAACATTGACAATTATTGATATCTTCAAGTGAAACATTATCTACAAGAACACATGTGGCACAGGCATGGTTATCATCATTATCGCTGTTTTTATTAATATTTTCTAAATTGCGCACATCATTAACTTTTAGAGTATCATATTGATAAAATGTATTCACTACACACTGTTGCAGGTAAGTGAAATTATTCTTAGCACAACTGGAGTCGATACTTGATAACTTGATCGCAGCAAATTGTGGACAATACTCAAACAAATCTTTATCATTTGAATCAGATGTTATATCTGAGTGACAGGAAACAAATCCTTGAAATAAAGTGGCCAGTAAGAATAATTTCGAAAATGTGCTCATTTGTTCTTAACAACATAAATTTTGAAAGTAAATGAAAAGCAAGCTTTACCAAAATCTGATTAGATGGTAGTATTTAAAAATAGACAGCGTTAGATATAATATCTATAAAAAAAAATTTCATATCCTTTCAAAATTAATAACACAAAAAATCATTTGTGTCACGAAAAAAATTTATTTTTCTTTGAAATAATAACTAGTATAAAAATGGCTATTCTCTATTAGGACCAGTAGCATATTTACAAGATCATCAAAGTAAGGATGACAAGGTTCCAAAAAGATTGAAGGAGGGGGATCAGGATACTTTTGAGATAAACATTTAGGCTAAGAGAATTATTTTTTTAATTCATTGATCTTTTGTTCAATATCGGTTTTTTTCAGACCTCTAACTTCATCCAACATTTGATTTAGAATTTTCTTTTGTTCCCGAACTGGTCTTGAGTCCTTCACCACAACATTTGGTAGGTTATAGGTCTCAGTGGATATATGAATGGCATTTGGCTCTTTGATGTTGAATTTCGGTAATTTCCCACTCAAAATATTTTCCACATAATATTTCTTGAACGATAAAGGTGAAGTTAATAGAGTTAGTTGATAGTCTGATATAGTATAACCAGTTGAAGCCTGTAGTTTTTTAAAAAACTTGAATCTTGTTAAGATATCAGGAAAAGGTTTATCAATCTGTAAATTCAAATCGGTCATGATTTCGTTGATAAATGCATCTAATTGCAGTTCATTAGCCAATTTATCTTTACTGAACCAGTAATTAAAGGGTAAAGATTCTAATGATACTGGTTTTATAGAATGTCTACCAATTATATTGTCTTTATTATTCAGATCTAATTTACTCACATTTGGCTCCTCAATTTTTTGATTAGATTCAATTGATTTGATCAGTTCTTTCGTGGAATTGACTGGTTTAGCATCTTTCTTCTTGAACCAATCCAGTAAATTTCGAGCCGGTCTTGCAATATGTAATCTTCTTATCCGTATCATTTGACACCAATTGTTGTTGTAAATTCGAATCGAGTGTTGTTATTTTTTTTTTTCAAGTTTTTAACCTTGTTATATGAACTTAGTTAATCGAAATCATTCGATAATAAGCAAACTTTAAGTGAATCGTCAGTTGGAACGAGTTGAGGTGCTTTAGTTTAAGGTTCCCTATATTTACATCTTTGTTATAATCAAAAGAGTAGGAATAACATCTCAATGGGTAACATATCGAGCTGTTGTCGTCATAGTACACATGATGATGAAGAGTCTTTATTGAGAGGGAGGCCCAATGGTATTACTAATACCAATGAGACTTACGATGCCATTCAGCAACAAATGTTGGAGCAACAAAAGAAAGTACAGCAAAGGGAAAGTGAATTGCGAGATATTGTTTTCAGTACAAATGATAAATTGATAGATATTTCAATGATAAGTAATAGTGGTATTGTTATTCAAAGCGGTGATTTCTATTCCGAAGATAATGACGATGCGGATGGAAACACGATGAATATCGAACATGAAAGTGATCTAGAGATCAATAACGAGGACAATAATGAACTTAACAATAATAATGCGGACAGAAACGAAGAATCGGGACATTTTAGAGGTAAAAATAAATCAATTATTGACTCGACATTAACAGTTATTGACGATGAAAAGATTCCATCTGATTTGCAACAGCAGATTAGGCATTTGCATAAGAATATACTACAAGATATTAAAGAACAAATAACAATAAGGGCTCCACAAAAGCTTACTATGGAATTTTAAAACTATCACTGTTTGCTATTTATTATACATTTCAGTCAATCAATTAATAACCTCAACACCATAGCAAACAACGTTAGACTCAACAGTTTCAGTCAATATATACATATAGCAAGAATAAATAAACTCAAATGGGGAATAGGTTTAGTTACTAACCCTAACAGACCCTATAGATAAGACAAGCCAGCCCTACCGCACTGGGCCCTGGTAAATAAAATCAAGCCCTGATCTGTAAACCCTATTTTTCTTTATATAAAAAAAAATATTTGAAATTTCAAGTTTCTATAACAAAGTACAGAACCAACTGATACCACCTGTTGCATCTATATCCTCAATCGACACAGTCTTTTGTACATTACATTCTCCTTCCATGAAAAAAGAGATCTCAGAATTAGACTCTTCTGCTGACAAACGCCATAATGACCTCGATGACATGCCCCGTTACATTGCTGGTAAAAATCCAAGACATAATGATGCTATTCCATTAGTAAAATATGACGAACCCTTGAGACCAAAGAGTGAATTATATAAAGATTTAAATTGGGGGATACCGCAATTTAATCTATTTGTCACTTATACTATTGATAAGTTAATTCGTCAGTATAAGACAATTTTTAAAGATTTCATTAAACTTCCAAGTAGAAAATTTCATCCACAATACTATTATAAGATTGAACAACCAATTTCAGTCAACGAAATAAAGTCAAGAGATTATGAATTTCCTCAAGGTAATAGATTATTTTTGCTTGATATTGAACTACTAGCTAAAAACTGTAACGCTTATAACGATAATGATTCACTAATTGTGAAAAATTCTTACCAAATGGTTAATTACATCAAATATGAAATATTAAAAGCTAAGAATATTAGGAAAGATTATGTCATTAATGAACCAATTAAAGTCAAATTAACAGAACTATTAGACAGATTAGTCAATGTTAATGAAAGAGAAATTATTCGTGAATTATATAATGATAATAAAGGTGGCAGAAACTTCAAACCAAGTGAACCTTTTGAGGACTTGGTTGATGATGATGAATTACCAGAATATTATGAAGTTATTCATAGGCCGATGGCTTTAAATGTGGTCAAAAATAATTTAAATGAAAATAAATATTCAACCATTTATGATTTTATCATTGATATACACTTGATATTTGACAACTGTTTAGTCTTCAATGATACCGGCACAGCAATTCATGAGAATGCTTTATTATTAGATGAATTCTTCGATTTCCTATTAATTGACTTTTTCACCGATTTAAGAGACTCTAAAAATAAAGGTGAAATCAAATTACTTTATCCGTCTGACTCAAACTCTGAAAATAATGACTCAAAAGCTAAAAATGGAACTGAAATCGAAGAAACCGGTAAAGAACAGGATATAGGTGAATCAAAAAAAGTACATGATTCTAGTGGTAACTTGGATTCAGCTCACACTGATGCGAGCACGAATGTCAATAATAACAAAGCAAATAGTGATGATATAAATAATTTAGATAACATTGAGAATCTAGGGAACGGTTACACAAAGACATTGTTACCAAAGGATGACTATTTACTAAGTTCCAGATCAGTCACAAACTTGAAAGATTTGAAAAATAAAGACATAGATCGTCCCCAACCAAAAAGGAAAAAAATAATGCATGACGGTATCTTAAAATATAATATCAATAAACTACTGAAAAATGAATTCATTTCGGACGAAAGAAAGATAGTTAATTCTCCATTCAAACTAATAGATAAAATTTCAATCTATACTTCCTACTCGGTATATCAACAGGCAATGAACCCAATTTCTGGTACGAGACCATCATTAAATCAAAATTGGATTGAATATGATTTTGATTTGAAAACATTGAATCAATATGAGAATAACTTCGCTTTCACAGTTGCAGCATTACAAACTTATTTAACAGTCTCAATGAAATTAAGTGCTAATAACCTAATCAATAGTTTGAATTTGAATAATGATCTTATACAATCAATTAATATGCCTGGTGATACTATCAGTACTGGACATAATAATAGTAGTAATAATACTAATAATAGTAATCATATGCATCACAAATTTGAAATCAAGTTGAATGAAGGTTTAAACTGCTTGGAATTCAAATCTAGCAGTGATACTTCAGATGAAATGGAGATTTTTAAAGTTTGGATTAATGTCTTACCATAGATACTTCAAAATTGGTATTAGAAAAATAAGAATAAATAATTGGAGATATTTGTATATATATCTATACATTATAATATAAATATTGATCAAGTCATGAACTAACATTGCAACAAGAATTGAAGATTTCCAAGACGTTTTTGTTTAAAAAAAATTCTGGTAGGAAAATGCTAAGGCCTTTTTTTTGTTCTTGAAGCATAGAGGACATTTCACAAACTTGGTTAATGTCTGTGAAAATAGAGTTTATGGAAAATAATATGAGCATTCGTAGTAGCGTGTCGCGCTTAAAGCGGGGAAGAGATAAAAAGACAGGAAAAGGCTTGCTAGTCAAAAGAATATAATATAAAAAGAATATTATATAAATATTTTGACTAAACGATTAGTTAGCTAACTACTTCTTGTTATTTGCTGATTCTTTACTAATCGTTCATTAGTCCCTTTATTGATTGATGCCGTCCTACTCAAAGAAATGTAAATAAATGAAAAAATGTTTAGAATAAAAATTTCCAAAATCTTCGACTTTTACACAGGTCAACTGGAGGAAATCATCAATTATCGGTCATTATTTCAGGTTTGCTACAGGGTTCTTCCATACCTGGTGGTACTGACACTATTGACCTTCATCAAGAAATGAGAAACAAAAAAAATTAAACGACCCCAGTGAGGATTGAACTCACGATCTTGCGATTAACAGTCGCACGCCTTAACCAACTTGGCCATGGAGTCGCAATTTAATGTAAAACCGTAATTCAATTTTGCTACATATATGGCTAATTTAATCACGTGAGAATATTTTGATCGAGTGGACATATTATTTTTGATACTATTAAGAGATGCTGCAAATTAATCATTCAAGAAAACCCTTTGTGCTTTTGACTTTCGGAACGGAAAAGAAAAGAAAAGAAACAAATAGAAATCACTTTGTGATAGTAAAAAAAGTACCACAGGATTTTTCTTTCAAAAGAGCTCATCTTGTTGTATACTTCAAAGTTGAAACTTCAAAACTTTAGGGCGGATGGAAATATTAAGGTAAATAATGATCATGAATAAACCTTTATGTAAATAGCTTTCTCTGATTTTCTAAATACAAAACCATTAACATATATCAACATGAGTTTAGTTGGGTTGAAAATCTGGAATAAAATTTAGTTGTCTGTCGAAAGGGTAAAACTTGTTATCAAAGGGATTACAAAGGCTAGTACCTTCAGCTTTGCAACTTAAAACCTATATGTCGAATAACTGAGTTAGATTGTCGCATTCTATGTCAAATAATCAAGCAAAAATTGGCATTGAACCCCTGCATCTCTACAACGTTTTTAATGAGTAGTGGTCTGTATTAGTTTATCAGTAATAAATTCAGTTTTTTGCCCTAGTTGTAGAAGTATGGCTATTGGATTTAAACAAGTACAATTAACTTTCAAGCTTATCAAAAAAAAGAGCATATGTTTGGTTTATTGTTTAGTTAATTTTAAAGAAAAATAATTTCACAATAAACATATCCGATAAACAATATTTGAAAGGAAAGAAGATTCAATAGATGTTACATATATCAACTAGGGTATCTTGACTTTTGAAGTATCGGAAACGTTTGGTTTAGCTCAGATTTACAGAAACTTTTATCCAAGTCTTGCACGCATCCCCTAATTATTTCTACCAATAATATTGAGATCTACAATTTCTCAAAAAAAAAAAATTTAAATTATTTATTTACATTAAGAAAAGATTCTAAACGTCAGCTAGAGAAGATATAAAAGTAATGAGCTCAGCGGTATGTACTTTTTGTATTTTACTTTATCACCACAACGAGGCCACTTTACTAACAAAAATATATTACCGCCAACTAAAAAATCAAGATTGTATCTATAGTATAATTCAAAAATAAACTTTAAGTATTTGCCCCATTTTGGGAGACTATCCTTCAAAAACGTTCTCAATTATTCACCGAATTTAATGCTTTGGGGTAGTGCATCGGTGTTTGGACTATTCGTTTTTATTGAAGGGTGGCCACTTTTCCAACAAACATTATTTTCCAAAATGCCTTACTTTGGAAAACATTGGATTGATAACACCCCTGATGAGGATAAATCACAGTGATCATGTCATTTATCTTCCAACCTTTACAAATGATAAACAAAGCTATCGAATTTTCTTTCTGAACATAACATACGTGGAGTAATGTATAACCGTTCCACGTATCTTTGTTTGTCAGTATATACATATATATTCAATAAAAAAAATAATAATAAAAGAAACAGATGTAATGCAGTGTCTTAGAAAAAAGTGAAAATCATCATAATCAAATAATAAAAATATAGAGAATATATAAACACATTGAAGGAGAGGGATTGTATTTATCTGCCAACCAACAAAAGCTTGAATCTTTGAAGAAATTGTATAAATAATCATATATTAGAATCTTGCTTTGTTACTATTAGCTAGCCTTAAAGCACAGTTATCTAATACAATAACATTTCTATCCACATCCCATGTTTGAAAGACAACAATATCATTGGATTGTCTCCAAGCCTTAACTTTCAGTTTATCACCTGGAATAACAACATTTGTGAATCTAACTTTCAATTCACTAAAAGAACCATACTTTTCATAAAGAGCTTTCACTGTAATACCCATAGTACATAATCCATGTAAGATCGGTTTTGGAAATTTAACTGATTTTGCAACAGATGGATCAATATGTAACGGGTTCAAATCACCAGATAGCCTATATAAAGCAGCTTGATTTGGTGATGTTTCAATGTCTGTTTCGAAATCTGGCTTCTTTTCCTCAGGTGCAGCAAATTTTTCAATGGCAAATTCGGATCTACTAGATGCATCTAATATTTGATTTCCTTTTGGTACTGTTGCACCTCTGATGAAATAAGTCCCTTCATTACTAACAAGTAGTTTGTTGGTGTTAGTATCAAACGTCTTGAATCCACCAACAACTACAACAGCTTTTCCGTTTTTATCAATCAATTGTAATGGTTTCACTTCAGTTCTTACTGTACCGGAGGTAGCTAAATTACCATCGTGCAACTTGAAGTACTGTTCACCATGTAATAACATAGCAAAGTTAAAGTCATCTAAAAGATCATCCATATTTAACTTAGTGAAACAATTCATACATGGTATTACAGCAAAGGTAGGTAGAACTTGGAAATTGGGATCTTTTTCATAGCTATATTTTAACTCATCACTTGTGGCACCTAATCCAAGATTATAAAGAATGGAATCTCTAAAAGTGTAAGTAAATTCATTTTTGTCACTAGCAGCAGCGCTTGAAGTCTTATTAGTGGTTTGAGACATACTTTCCATTTCTGCTTTTTGTACCGCCTGCAAAATTGCCATTGAAGCTTGCTCTGTTGATGTAGGATAAAGCATTTTACCTTTTGTGAAATTAGTCACCTTTTCCCAGTTATCTCTTAAAACTTCAGGTGGAACCTCTTTTAATCTTGACACAAATCCAGGTGATCTTTGCCATCTTGTTTGGCCACACCACCCACCACCAACCTCAAATAACAAACCGTTAATACCACCGCGTCTATTTTTCTTCTGTAATTCATCACTTGCCAATAATACAACAAATGGTGAGACAAAGGATGGTTCAAAATGGTTTTTTAACTCTTTTTCCCCAAATATTGTCTTTGTCATTGCCGTTTCAGCATGTGGTGCTATAATATTAGTTTTGATATTTTTCTTTGAGCCTTCAATAGCTAAAGTTTTGGAGAAACCTAATATGGCAGCTTTGGCGGCAGCATAATTTGCTTGACCAAAATTACCATAAATACCAGACGTTGATGTTGTATTTATGATTTTACCAGATTTTTGTTTAATAAAATGTGGCCAAACTGACTTACACATATTGAATGTTGCTAGAAGATGAACATCCATCACATCATTCCAGTCTTTTTCCGTTAACTTCAAAAACGATTTGTCACGTAATATACCGGCATTGTTCACCAAAATATCAATATGATCAAATTTAGAAATGGCTTTCTCTACGATTTTGTCGGATTCCGTTATTATATTATTGGTATTTGCGATGGCACAGTCGTGTCCATATTTCTCATTTAATTCAGATACAAAATTTTTTGGATCATTGATATCATTTACAACAATATGTGCACCATATCTAGCAAACCATTCTGCGTGCGACTTACCTAAGCCACTCCCTGCACCTGTAATAATAACCACCTTATCCTTAATTGAGTTGATTGGAATTTTACCTTGATCATTTTCCAATGGTAATGCTTTTGCCTTTGTTATCAATGCGTTATAATCTGTTACCTCAATTGGGTGTTCTACTTTCTTGAAAGGATGATCTTTGAAATCTGTGATTTGATCCCATTTAGTTAATAAGGCTTCAGGTGTTAAAAACTTGTTATTTGGGTTGAAAATCTGACCAGAAGATCTTTCCCATCTTATTTGACCAAAGAACCCACCAGCTAATTCGAATATTGAATTTGTTGCTTTAGTAGAATCATGAGATAAATATAAAATCAAAGGTACGATTTTTTCCGGACCCAATTCTTTTAGAATATGAGGTGGCAAGACATTTTCTGTCATTCTGGAACGTGCTAATGGAGCAATTGAATTAACTAAAATATTATATTTCAAGCCCTCCTTAGCTAGAGTTTCGCTTAAGCCGACTAAACCAAATTTTGCAGCAGAATAATTTGCTTGTCCAAAATTACCATACAAACCAGCTGGAGAGGAAGTATTAATGATTCTACCAAATTTTTGATCACGCATATAAGGCCAAGCACATTTTGTTAATTTGAAGCTACCATTTAAGTGAACATCAAGTACTTGTTTGAATTGGCTTTCTGACATTTTGCTAAAACTTGCATCTCTTAATATACCAGCATTGTTAATTAAAATATCAATCTTACCAAAATTCTCGATTGCCGATTGAATAATATTATTAGTGTTGGGGCCACCAACAGAATCATAATTTGGAATAGCAAGACCATTGAACTTCTCTTTGATCTCATTAACAACAAGATCAGCAGCCTTAGTATCTTGACCTGATCCACCTAGTGTACCGCCTAGATCATTAACAACAACTCTAGCACCTCTTTTAGCAAATTCCAGAGCATAAACCTTACCTAAACCTCCACCTGCACCAGTAATAACAACAACTTTGTCTTTAAATGATAAATCAGACATAGTACTTTGTATTTGTTTGTATTGAACTATCTTTTTCTGTTTGGTATTATTCGATTACAAGATAAAAGAAGATTGAAATAGTACGAATATTTTTGCTAATTCTATAATGAAAAGATATTACTAATTGTAAGAAAAGAACTGGTTTGTGTTTATATAAAAAAATAATATTGATGAATTTGAAAAACCCTTAAAAAATTGGAGTTTTTTTCTAACCGCTGAAGACATCGGACTTAGTCACAGTAAAACCGGCGGTTTTCACCTTCCGGTTTCCGGAATTTTATTGTCGGTTTACGTTCCGTCTGGATTCACATCCGACGTTTTTTTTATCCTTCCGTCTGAATTGAAACTACTCGTATTTGAAAATAACAGCCGCGGTTTGGTGGACACAATCTATAACAATAATATGACTAAAAGATTAATATATATATAGTTTTATCATATTGTCACATTCTCATTTCAATATCAGATATCTTTGTACAATATTTAACACCTTTGTATAATTTATTGTTTGCGTTGTTCAAATTGCTCTTCATATTAGTCACATCGATTGATTTAACTTGTAATCCACTGAATAGCTGACCTTCATATTGATAATTCAAAGATATATTGTATATATCAATTATCCTATTGGGATTAAGTTCTGAATTTACAACGGCTTGTTCATTCTTTATATTGCTTTTATCACTATCAATGATGAAATCGTTAATACTACTCGAGCTAGGAGCACTTATATTATCATTTGAATTAATTTTCACTATGCAACCTCTCAAGGTGGCAATTGTACCGGTTGGTAATTCGTTATCAAAAACCCATTCACCAGTTTTATCTTTATCATTCTGTTCAAATAAACCAGTTGTACTTCTCAAAATCCTTATTTTATAATCATTATCATCATTATGAAGGTCATTGCTTTCCTTGTCTTTTGTACTAGCTGTTAAATTGAAATTGAACTTAAGGTGTAAATTTGTAATTTTTTTGATCTTATTAGACCCGTTTATATTAAGAGTAATTTCAAATTCATCGTTCTTATATCCCAGATTGTTTGAGAAATTGCAGCTGATTAAATCTAAATTAAAGTTTTTTCTATCTTCACTGTTCTCATTTCCTAGTAGAATATCATATTTCATTAGTTGACATTTTCCATTTGGAGGTATGAATTTTAGTTTGAAAGTATCAGTTACACTATTACTATTATCGCCAAACAAATCAAATGAATTCAAATCAATGCAGTTATGCAAACTAGGCAACTCAAGTGGTATATTTCCCTTATTAAAATTAATCTCGATCATTGGCGTATCAAAAAGATAACTTCTTGAATTAACTTGACCAGTTATACTACCATGCAAAATTTCAAGCTTTTTGAATTGGTTGTGATTATGAATTGTTCTTTTTTTTATTAGTGTTAAACTGACAGTTTCAATTATATCAATATAGTATTCATTTTTGAAGTCAAAAGTGCTATTACTCCTATAGATTTTATTGCTTAAACCAAAGGCAGTATTACTACCATTAGTTATACTTGGTATCTTTCTCCAAGGTACTATGTCGTCATTGTTATCAAAATTAGTGTTATTATGTATATTATTATTACTGAAGCTATCCAAATGAGATCTTTCGAAGGAGAAATTTCGATTATTGTCAGCATTATTATTGTGAAATCTAGAATTGTTTACGGCATTTTGAATGGAATTTGTTGTTGAATTGATCATTTTTGATAGATCAGATTTCATAGGAATTAAATCTTTAATTTGATTCATATACTGTGATCCCACCATGGGTTCACCGTTATTTAGGCAAGCATTAATAATTAAAGTAATTTGGTCATAATTATTGATTATCTTCCTCATGGTTAGATTGTCTTTATCAAAATAGTCCATTAATAGCAAGTCTAATTCTTCCAACCAAATTGACCATTTTAAATCTGACTGTAATAATAATTTCGGGTGGGATTTACTTGATAAACACCAATATACGATATTATTTATTTTAGAGTTGTATTTATTTATAACCAAATTATTACCCAAATGAGCACTACTCACAGAGTCTGAATATAAGTTGGTCAACTCGGGCATTGTGGCTACAATACGTGGCCATAATGTCTTGAAATTAGGCGCATCCACCATGGGAAGATATTGCAAAAGTAATTCGTTATCGACCGTGGTAATATAAACGGCAACAAGCATTGTGATAGTGTATCAATTGGAAGGGTTCTTCAACAATGAGGGCTAATTTACTTTAGCGATGAAAAATGCAAATTTAAATATGTTTTAGTCTTTTTTTAAAATTGAAAAATGAGTAAGATTATATATTGTTTATTGTAAACATTCGACAGAATTTGTTTAGCCGCCACAGTGCACGAAGAGGTGTCCTGGGATAATACTCATAACATTAACCCAGTCTGAAACGGTATTGCTGTTGGATACTTCCTGTACGGTATCGTCAAAATGGATAGTAGTAACAATATCGATCCTGCGGATGCTAGTAACGCTAATAATATTGCTAACAACACAAACGGCAACATCAATGGTACTAGTAATGGCCCACAAAATAGTATGGGCGCAAGAAGATTTTTGCTGCACTTAGGAACGCCACAATTTAGCTTTTCACAAATTCCACAGCAGATTTTACAGAATTTACAGCCTAATCAGCTTAGAGCAATCCAGCAAAAGCATCAACAGCTATTAATGGAGCGTATGCAAAATGGTTCATTGCCAAAAGCACAACAACCTCAATCTCAACTTCAGAACCAAGCCCAGAACCAGCCACAAATGCAGCCACAGACAGCAGACCATAGTATCAATATGATTAATGGCTCATCATTAAGTCCACAACAAAATAATCAAACTTCATTAGCCAGAAGCCAAAGCCCACAACAGGCAACATCACAACAACCAATACATCAACAAACATTCACACCAATGAGTAATCTGCAAAATAATGCAAGTACTATAATGCAACAGATAAACGTTCAACAGAGGTTAAATCAAATGAATGAACAGAATAATAATATGAACACTAATATTATTGCTAACAATATTAATATGCAACGAAAAAACTCTCAATCTCCATTCACTTCACAAACTCAATTACAAAGGGAACTGTCACAAAATCGAAACCAACAACCACAACCACAACAACCACAACCACAACTACAACAACAGCAACAGTCATCACCAATACCCTCTCAGACAACCAATTTAGTTAATAGTAATAATATAAATAATAGCAATTCAAGTTCAGGTACTACTAATAATGTTCCTAATCAACTCAACCTACCACCACAAATTGCTCAATTACCACTACCTGCCCAATTGCAGGTTCTAAATACTTTAAAACAGCAGGCTATGACTAGAGGCAATCCAACAATAATTTCAGCTATCATTACAGCTCAACAACAAGTTCAAAAACAGTTGCAAGAGCAATTAAATAGGAAAAAGAATGAAGACATCGTACAAACCGACGGTAACATCAATAATAATACTAACAATGTTAGTAGGAATAACGGAAATCAACCAGTATCCTCAGCTAAATTCATAAATATGCAGCAAAATACTATGTCAAATAATATGAACAACAACAATAACACCATTACCAACGGCATAATCAATTCACAAAGTGTTGATCCATTACACTCACAAAGTTTGCAACTAAAATCACAATCTTATATAAATAAAGAAACTCCAGACACTAACCAAGATAATTTAAACTATAAAAATACAATAAATAAAGCACAGATTAATTATCTGCAAACCAATAAACGTTCAAATAAACAGTCAAATCCGCAGGACGTTAATGTTAACCACAGTGTTGATCCTACCATCAATACTGGTAACGACAACGTTAATGGTAATCGTACTAATATTAATCAAAATCCCAATGCTAATGTTATACCCTCCACAACAAACATTAGTAGTAGTGGTAATACTTTTCCTTCATCAAATACTATAAATAAAACAAACACAACTTTTATTAATTCAAATAGTTCTTTACCGACAGTTCAAATTCCACATAATATCGCTGAATTATCAACACCAAAATTGGATTTACCCAAATTTCAGTCAATAAAGTATGAGCTACCTGAGAGTAAACTACCATTCAATAATTTTTGGTCAGAATTAAGCGATGCGAATTTAACTACAGATTTACTATTATATGAGGATATAATTAGAAAAGATAAGGATAACCTTAAGGATTTGGAAAGAGAAACAAATGGCTATGAACCATTCAGTATCTATGGATTTAGTAATAAAGAATATATGGCCAAATTATTGCATATATTAAAATATTATCAGGAACTGAAATCAACCAGAATGGAGACAATTACTAATATAGCTAAGAACATACCTACAGCAAGTATTTGGGGCGCTGGTTATAGTGGCTATGGTAATGGTATATCAAATAAACCTACTAACGTAATTTCAGGTATGAAAAACCATTTTGATAATATTGATGAATTTGCTATTCATAATCAAGCTATGGCAGAAGTAGATGACGATTTAGTACCAATCAGATTAGAATTTGATCATGAACGAGATAAATTCTCTTTGAGAGACACATTATTATGGAATAAAAATGATCGTTTGATTACAATCGAAAATTTCGTACATGAATTACTGAGTGATTATAAGTTTGATAAAAGAAATCATAAACAATTTGGCGATACAATTGTACAGTATATTAAAGACCAAATATCTGAATTTCAACCAAACCCATACAAACAATCAAATAAAATAAGATTAGGTGGTGATGATTTAAGGATACGTATAAAACTAGATATTGTTGTTGGACAAACGCAATTGATTGATCAATTTGAATGGGATATATCAAATAGTGATAATTGTGCTGAAGAATTTGCTGAAAATATGTGTCAAGAATTGCAATTATCAGGAGAATTTGTTACAGCAATTTCACATTCAATTAGAGAGCAAGTTCATATGTATCATAAAAATTTAGCTGTTTTGGGATATCCATTCGACGGTTCACCGATTGAAGATGATGATATTAGAAGCAGATTGTTACCAGTAATTACATTAGATGATATTTTTAGATTACCATCGGAAGCAAAAGTTTTCACACCAAACCTTTTACAGATTTCATATGCTGAACTAGAAAGATTAGACAAAGATAAAGATAGAGACACTAGACGTAAGAGGAGACAAGGTCGTTTTAATAGACGTGGTATTAATTCAGCTCCAAGTAACGTAAACATCAATACTCATGGCAATTTGAATGGTTTAGGTAACCTAAATCCTCTTAATATTAACTCCGGAGGTACGAATATAAATAACACTACTTCTAATTCTAATAATGGCATTAATATGACTACAGGGATTAGTAATAATATTGGTAGTAGTATAATGACCAGCGCTTCCAACAACCATTTGGCTAATGTCAGTAATGAGATATACTTACCAGATATTTCGGATATACCGAGAACTTTCCGAACACCAATTGCCAGCACAATATTACCTGGTGGTATTAACTTGGGACCATCAGTTGAATCATATATCTCTGAGACACGTACAGAATATAAAACTCGATCAGAAAAGCCCAAGGCCCCATTACCAGCATGCTATATGTTGGATCATAGACCTGGTGTGTCATTGCTGATGGCAATCAGGTTATCAAAAAATAAGGTCAATCCAGTAATTAATAAAAGTAGCGACTTTAACACTAATCACACAAGTATTTCTTCCAGTGGGGCCAATGGTGATAATAGTAAGGTTACTCCCTCCAGCTTCAAAAATATAGTGCATACATCTATCAAATCAGTACCCAAGAAGACTGCTATGAATTACCCACCACAGTAGTTATGAAACATACCGTAATAACTTAGGACAAACCAGTTTGACAAACTAGGACCCTAAGCCGCATACGAATAGACCCTAGGGCTTATTTAATTTACATGTGATATTTTGGATTGCGAGTTTTTCTTGAATTTCAAATATTTCCTAAACGATTTGAGCAAGTAATGCACTTGGCCCAATAGCATTACCGATATATTGTCCACTCCTCTTATATACTGATAGTATAAGAACTGATACAGTTATATTACTTTATTAGACTCAATTTTAAGTACAACTAAGAACTATGGTAGAGAGTACTACTCAAAATACGCAAACTAATAGCGAAAATCACAATAATATAGAGGATATCGAACTCGCTGATAATCTCCTAAATACCATGGATAATACTGCAGGACCTAACACTAACAATGAACAAGCTGCTAATAATGAACATGGTACTAATGATATGGGGTCTAATTCTCTGACTGAACGCTTACTCTCCTCAGAGTTCAGAGAAACTGCAATGAGAAGGATAGACAGTATTGGAAGAAGATTTAATATACTGGATAGAGTCTTTAGACATCGTGATGGTGATGATAATGAAGGTTCTGGAGCCAGGTTTGATGGTGTTTTCAGTAATTTGACCCCCAAACCCGATAATACTAATAATAATAACGAAGATGAATCGAGAAATGATAGACCACCAACATATGATGAAGCTGCAGCAGATTTAGTCCCATCTTATTATGGTCTTGATTTGGCTGATGCTGAATTATATGATGAATTGTGTATTGACGAATTACCAGTTGGAAACATGGCAAATTTAATTTGGAATATCATTGTTAGTGCTAGTTTCCAGTATATTGGATTTTTGATTACATATATGTTACATACATCGCACGCTGCTAAACAGGGTTCCAGATTTGGACTAGGTATAACATTTTTAGGGTATGGATATTCAATGATACCAAATAATGTCGTATCCAAAGTGGGTAAAAATAAAGTTTTAAATAGGATTGAACCTTCAGATCCAAATAATTACAATGATTTGACTTTAAATTCCGATAATATGGTACAGGATACATTTGAATCAAATTTAAGCCACGGCATAGAAGAAGAAAAGCAAAAATTACCACTATTAGCAGTAGCAATCAGCATTTTAGGTTTGTTTATCACCTTGAAAAGTATAGTTGACTTCATCAAGATCAAAAGAAAAGAAAGAAAATATCTAGCTCAAGATACAACAGTATAAATATGTTTACCAGCTAGCCTCTTACATGGCACTCATTTCGATACATACACACACATACCAAGCGCACACACATACACACTACTTTGTCATTTAAAGAAGTACTTCATTGATACCTGGAAAACTGTTGAACTGTCTGAATAATTGATTAAGATCAATAGATGCTCAAAATCTGCATGTGAAAAGAAAGACAATTCTGTAGACAGCAACCATATATATAAGAAACAATTATATATTTAAATAGATGTCGAATAGATCACAGAAATTTTTCAAATTCTAATGTAAAAGTTATTGACGTTCAAAAAAGTCAAATGAAATTTTATTGTACTGGTTTCGCACTTATGCTTATGAAAGGAGTCAAACCACACCCAAACGACATATATACTATAATGGATAACTTATATATGCATTATTACCGAACAATCTTAACCTAAAACGACCAACACTTTCTCATAAATGGTAAAAACGATACCACCACTTAATATTAGCCTGCCTAACCTTGGTGTAGCACCCTTCCAAAAAGTCTTCAAACCTTCTTCTTTGAAAACTGTGCTAAAGCAGTTTACTGTTGAAGTATATTTACTGTCTAAACTTTGCATCCTTGTTTTAACTGTATCAATTGGCATAGTTGAATAAACAGTAACAATACCACTAAAGGCACCTACAACAAATGTTAAAGCTGATGATAATGGTTTATCCTTTGGTGAATGAGTATATTCTTGAATTAAAGTCTTGATTTTATTATAGCAACCTAGTCTAACAGCTTGATTAGCAGCTTGTCTCATAGACACCGGCAACACACCATTGTAAAGACCGGTGAAACCTTGATCTCTAATTAAACGTGAATAGTTTCGTATCATAGAATAGCTGTTATTTTGATATCTGGGTTTTAATGCTTGTTTATCATCGATTAATGCCGTTTTAATAGCTTCGAATGGTGTAACTGCAACAACACTTTCTAAAAGACCGGCACCAAGGCCCGCAATAACACCTCGAGTACCACTAAGTTCACCCGTTTCTTTATCTCTCAAGAGGTTTTTGAACGCATCAAAACCGAGAAATCTTATACCAGCCTTTGCTGTGTTACCAACAATAAAAGCTGGACAGCCAACATAAATGGAACCAACACCTTGAGTCCTAGCTGTATTATATATTAGCACAAGTGGATTTCTAGAAGCTTTAGAGGTTTTATCAACTAATTGTAATCTTGTTTTTGCGAACTCGAATGGATAAGTAATGGATGCTTCAATGGCACCTGCTATGGCACCGGCAATGAAGGATTTCCTTGGATCGATATTTTGTTTTTTGGCGGTGGTGGACATCTAGGAAAAGATTATTTAATTTTGTTACTTTACTGAGCTGATTGAAAAAAGATCACTGCAACAAAAGGAAAAAAGAACAATGTTATTAAAATCTATAATAGGAAAATATTGAGGCAGATTAAATATGGTATATATTATAAGATATTGCGTCAAACTTTTTATATATGTTACACAGTCATAGTGAATCACACTTTAATTCCAATGGAATTTCGTTTTCAAAGGCACCAAAATGAAAATAAAAATTTTCAAGATCAAAAAATGAAAAAAGAAAATCGAAAAAAAAATTAATGGCAATGAGTTTGGGCTTCTACTTAGAAAGAGCTGTACAAGTAAATGTACTTGGTATCAACGAAACTGTGAGTAATACAGCTCTTCATCAAATCTTTGCTGTACTAAGGCAATAATTTCTGGAGAATAAACATCTTCTATGGACTCATTACCATTCAAAACACGGTCTTCGTGTTCTTTCTGTTCTTCTTTTGTCATGATAACAACGTTTTGTAGATCTGCAGGTTTCTTTGGATTCCATTTAGATAACGTTAGTCTGGTAGAGTAACCACTAATGGGGGACTTACCTCTAAATACTTCTTCAACAATGTAACCAACGTCTTTTAAAGCTACTGGCACTCTTTGATCAGGCATGCCGATTCTAGTCATTTGACCAGCTAAAGACTGGAAAATACCATCGTAAACTTTGATTCTATTTTTACCTTCAATTGGATTCATTGGATAACCAGCAAATTTGGTGATGATCCAAGTGGCAATGGTTAGCCCAAAGATACCTGGCATAGTACCTAAAACCGGTAGAATTCTAACACGGAAATCTCTTAGTGCGCTTAATTCACCAACTTTACCCTTGGAATATTCATTTTCAGGTAATGGTAGTAATTTTGCCTTACGTGGATCAGGTTTTTCTGCGCTAAATACAACAGGTATTCCACCAGTGATACCCTTTTGCTTTAATCTTCTTCTGACGGCACGAGCTAGTGCATCTTCTTCAGTTGTTGTAATATCACCAACGTTAATTCTAGTTGGGTCACTTTTGGTTGAAGCACCCATTGAAGAAATAACTTCAATTTTATTCCTATAAACAAATTCAAGTAAATCGACCTTGGTATCAATATTGTCAATACAATCGACTACAATATCAGGTCTACCATTATCAAATATTAATCTTTCACCATTCTCTTTATTCCATAGTTCATTAACTGCATCTATTTCACACCATGGTGCAATATTTTGCATATGTTGTTTCAAACATTCTACTTTAGAAGTACCAACATCAGCCAATGTAGCACAACTGTGTCTATTCAACGAACTTAATGAAACTTGATCAAAATCGATGACTCTAATTTTTCTTATACCAGAACGAATTAACATAGTAACGACCCATGAACCGACCCCACCGGCACCTACAACAACAATATATTTTCCTTTCAATTTTTGCATACCTTCCTCACCTAAAAATGCATAATTTCTAGCTAATTGCTCACGAAATAAATCATCATCGTATTCCTTCTTCATTTGAGTGATTTGATTATTTTTTTTTTGCGCTTTGGATAATTCATAGTGTTTCCATAGTAATTCCACACATTTAGTGGTAGCGACTGTGAAAAGGGCCGTAGCGGCAATAATTTGCCAGGTTTTATTGTTGTTGTTTGCCATCTGTGATTCAGCAAATTGCAGTTTTTCACTCTTCCAATTCGAGTTTTTTTATATGTTCTTACAATCTGTGAGAAAAATATTGGAAAAAGTGACTTTGGCAATGAACAAAAAAAATAGAAGAAACGAAACCGTGTAAAAAACGATGTTCATCGTGTGTTGAACTATCTATATGCTATATGTGATATATTTGTCTTGAAACCGGACTAGTAAATAGTTGATGCAGATCTTTTATGTAAATTGAACACGGCCGCGCAAAGACTTCTCGTGACTAATGAGTGTGATTCCTTTCAATTCTCTTGTTTTTCATCTAGGTTACGAGAGTATTCTGATAGATATTGATGGTGGGAAGCTAAACATCCTCAAATTCAATGTCATCATCAGCAAAGTTTTCTTCTTGTGTTTTGGCGTTAGCTTCGGAATCCTTTATTAGTGATTTATTGTCAGCTGCGGGTTTATCATCAGCTTTTTTTTCATTGGTGACATCTTCGAATTCGTCTTCGAATTCTTCCTCAAATTCATCCTCATCAATATTTTCAATATCAACGTCTTTATTGTCAATTTCCTTGCTATTTTCCTTCTCTTGTTTTTTAGCTAACTGTGCATAATATTCTGCCAATGTTCTTTCATTTTCTCTATCTTCCATTTCATCATGCGTTATACCATTACGGTAAGAATTAGTGGTGGCATTGAAATTATTATGGTTAGATATGTTGTTGTTACTAAGGTTATTATTACTAATATTAGTTGTATTGTTAGCTGCAGAATCAATCTTATTATCAGTTTCATCATCATCTAATTTACCTAAGTCACTTTTACCAATAGTACTTTGCTTGTGCCATTCAGGAACAGCATTTTGCTTTCTTTTCTCTTCAGCTTGACGTTCTTGCAGTTGTCTTTGAATGACTTCATCATTAGCTGTAGTAATGTTGATATGTAAAGTAGCTTGTGAATTAACACCCGCTTTCTTTGAATTTTCGTTACCAATTGAATGTGTTTCACCATTCTGATTAAACATTGTACTGCCTTTCTTTGGATTATAAGTGTAAGCAGCATTTGATTGATTTTGTGGTGGTATTAATCTTGCTAAAGCAATTTCAAAAGTATGTTCTTCAATTCTTGAATCATCAATTTTTTTCAAATAATCAATAATCGGTTGTATTTGATCCATTAAGGTGTTTAATTTATCTTGCTTTTCTTTGTTTTTCTTATTTGAATCATCTTCTACTAATGGTTCTTCACATAAAGAGCACAAAAATTCTGTTCTATCATAATTTAATAATTGTACTGCTTCTAATTGTGTATATTTAGTTTCACAAATTGGGCACATATAACCATTTGGTGCACTATTTTTATCTAAATCATCTTTTAGTCTTTGAACTACTTGATGAACTTTCCATTTAATACCATCCACAGCTTGTGGATATTTGATATAATAATAACATCTTTCAATAGATTTTGAATTTGGTGGATATTCTCTTTGTTTATGAGTAGTAATCAATCTATCATTTCTTAATCTTGCGATCAATGGGCCCAATTCAGTTTTATTAATATTTAGTAATTGTTTCAAATCCTCTTCAGCAAGAACTGAATGGAATAGTATTGCATCAATGACTAATACAAACGAACCACCATAAAACCCTCGTACAACGAATTTTAATAAGCTTTTCACAATATCATCGATTGATCTATCCATAGTGGGCAGTGGATAAACGTTGTAAAATACAAAAAGGGATCCACTCTGTGAAAGGATAAAATTATGCCTTTATTCAAATTTACACTAATTTCTACAGATTTTGTTAACATTTAAAAATCGCAGTTAAATCAATTTTTGGGTCTAAGATCGTTTATTACGACATCAGAGATTAGGGCTAACTGAAAAGGAATCGTCAAAACCCTAACAGGACCTAAAACCTCAAGGTAAGAAATAGATACAGCGTAGGAGGTGCCCATCGGACAAGACCTGAGTATTGATGAGACACATAGGGTTTTCAGGCCCTAAAGTTTAGGGCACGAATTTGCGTGTGTAGCAACTGCGGCAGGGGAACAACGGCCCAGGCGAAGTCACGAAGAGAGAGTCCCTCCCGAGAAAAACACGCAGGGACACACCTGGATCTAATGTTTACGTCTGCCTCGAAGATTTTCTGACGATTTTTGCAGAAAAACCGCCTGGAAACGAAAAGGGCCAAAATTGAAATGGCGAAATTTTAAATGACTCAAAAAATTTTTCATCGGGTGAAATCGGGTATCTAATATGTTAACTACTAGTCCTCATCGCAATTGTTCAACTTCTCACACTGGCAATCCAGATCAAAAGGTAATACACCGGTGAGTAGTTCTAGGTTACTGTACACATCGAGAGCTACGTTTTGAATGTAATCTTGCCATATTTCACAGCGACCACTGTGTAGCAGTGATAGGACAAAACGTTACTTAGTTGAATCATTTTGCGCCTGTCTCGGCTTTTTCTTGCCTTTTTTCATGAGATGACTTATAAAGATTCATATGTACAAATATATATTTAGATATATATATATATATATATATATATAAATAGCACACGGCATGATATTAAATCATTTTTATGTTTGATCATTGCTATATCTTCACTTAGTTGAATAATTCGGATTTTAGTCATTTAGTTGTTACTATTTTACTGCTAATCACAAACATCTAGATCAAAAATCAAAATTAAGAAATGATTAGTGCTAGACCAATACAAAAAATTCATTTAAAGCATTTTCACCGTCTTTACTCTTCCAAGACAAATTTTGCTAATGCTACTGCTTCTAAAGATCCTTCTTTGAATAACGTTGCATTCAATGAACTTTTCAATGCATCTAATAAAGATCAAAATATTAATTTCAAGAAATCAGCTTTGTTTAACGGTCTAAAACCAAAAAGTAGTATCTTAAAGGCCAATGGTAATATCGAATGTTCCCTATCTGGGTTACAACTTATGAATTCACCACTTTTCAATAAAGGTTCAGCATTCACTGAAGCGGAAAGAAAAGAATTTAAATTGAATGGGCTATTACCACCACAAGTTAACACTTTAGATGAACAATTAGAAAGATGCTATAAACAATTATGTTCTCTAAGGACACCAATTGAAAAAAATGACTATATGTCAAATTTAAGAGTCACTAACAAGACTCTTTATTTTGCTTTAGTGAAGAAACATATTACCGAATTAGTTCCAATTATTTATACTCCAACTGAAGGTGATGCTATTGCTAATTTTTCTGATAGATTTAAAAAGGCAGAAGGTGTATTTTTGGATATTACTGAACCAGATTCTATTGAAGAAAGGTTGACAGCTTTAGGTGGTTCCACTAAAGATGTTGATTACATTGTTGTTTCGGATTCTGAAGGTATTCTAGGTATTGGTGATCAAGGTGTTGGTGGTGTTCGTATCTCCATTGCAAAAATGGCTTTAATGACTTTATGTGGTGGTATACATCCTGGTCGTGTTTTACCTGTAGTCTTAGATGTTGGTACTAATAATAAAAGATTGGCTAGAGATGAATTATATATGGGTAACAGATTTGCTAGAGTTAGAGGAAAACAATATGATGAATTTGTTGAGAAATTTATCAAAGCTGTTAAAAAATTATATCCGACCGCTATTTTGCATTTTGAAGATTTTGGTGTTAGTAATGCTAGAAGAATTTTAGAAACTTATCGTGACCAAGTTCCATGTTTCAATGATGATATTCAAGGAACTGGTGCCGTCGTAGTAGCTTCATTAATTGCCGCTTTGAAGCACAGTCACAGAGATTTGAAAGACAGTAAAGTTTTAGTTTATGGCGCAGGTTCTGCTGGTATTGGTATTGCTGATCAAGTTGCCTCCCATATGGTAAATCATGGTCTTTCCTTAGAAGAAGCTCGTTCAAAGATTTATATTATGGATAGACGTGGTTTAATCTTGCAGTCATATACTGCTACTAAACAACAACAAATCTATGCTAAACCGGATGCTGAATGGGCAAATATTGACACCAGTAAGCTTTTCAACATCGTTTCACATTGTAAACCAACAGTTTTAGTGGGTTGTTCCACTCAAGCTGGTGCATTTACTAAAGATATCGTTCAAGAAATGTATAAACATAATCCAAGACCAATTATTTTCCCATTATCGAATCCAACAAGATTACATGAAGCTGTGCCACAAGATTTAATGGACTGGACTGATAATAATGCATTGGTTGCAACTGGTTCACCCTTTGCACCAGTCAACGGTTATACTATTTCTCAAAATAATAATTGTTATTCCTTCCCTGGTATCGGTTTAGGTGCGTTATTATCACGTTCTAAAACTATCAGTGATAAAATGATTTCTGCAGCTGTCGATGAATTAGCATCTTTATCTGAATTGAAAGAGGGTGATTCCACTCCTGGTTTACTACCTGGCTTAGATGTCATCAACAACACTTCAGCAAGAATTGCAGCGGCTGTTATTTTACAAGCTATCAAAGAAGGTAGCGCTAGAATTGAAAGCATGGAAAACCCAGACAAACCAGGTGAAAACATAAGAGTCCCACGAGACTTCGAAGAATGTGTTGCTTGGGTGAAGAAACAAATGTGGGAACCAGTGTACAGACCATTAACTAAGGTTAAATATGATGCAGATGTTCATACCTATCAAATTTAAAACTCATAAATGTTTTATGATCATGAAATTTAATGACCGAAAAATTCAGTAGTAAAAATAACAACTGTCTTTGTTATATAGAGATTAGCTTTGCCGTTTTATAGAATAATTTTAACGTAGTTTGAAACTTGTGGAACGTTTCCCTGGTATTTCTTAGTAGTGCATTATCCAACATAAAAGACTCCTCAAAACTTAGACAAAATGGGTAAACTAAAGAAAACTGAAAAATGTACAACATTCACACAATTCATCGTTGCCTGATATTGCAAGCTATAAGCTAATTTTGCAGCTTTTAGGTAATTGGTTGCCTCTATTTCGAGAATTCAAGATAAAGTTTATCTTTCGAGATCTTTAAGTTCTATTGTAAGTACATTTCTAGATATGAAACATTTCTTTTTTTGATGACGAATTTTAGCTCAATTTGAAAAAAATATAATCGGAACACAATATTTCATGACTATATTAGTAAGTGCAACTTGCTTCCTTCGCGTTCCTTATTTTACTATATGATAATAGCATCATATAAAGAAAAAATTTTCTTTACAATAAGGAAGGAATACTTCTAATGTGTTAAAGGGCTGCTAATTTTACTATTTTTTTTACCTTCAAAGTAGAATAGAAAAATTCATCGAAAAAAAAATATGTACTATATATTACTTAGAGAAGAGATTCAGAAAGTTTAAACTTTCCTATATATAAAAAAAGAAAGTCGAAACTCTGAGAATGTCTGCATATCCTCTTTTACTTTTTCTTCAAAGTCTTCATTTCCAAAATAAAAATTTCAGCTTATCTAAAAGAGAAGTCCAATTTTGCGCTCATGATTTGCGAATTATATAATCCTATGTCTGCATTTGCTCGGTATGAACGGTAATAAGTTACAACCTGGTTCAATTCAGTTTAGGGATATTTGTGATCAGGGAAAAAAAGGCACTTTTCAGATATTTCCGGAGGATAACATTTAATCCAACTAAGTTTTGTTTCCCCGCAGAGTGATATCCATCTTATACATAAGATATTGGCAGAGGGTTCATACCGGCTTTGTTTCTGAAGGTTGGCTTCCCTCAAATATCAATTTGAAGCATATTCATTCGTTCAGATATATAGAGAACAGGACAACTATAGAAATTGATCATCTAAATGCCTTTCTTAATTTTCAAATAATCAATAGTACATTGCTCGTCAGCATTCTCGTTTAATGTTTTACTAGTTATTGTATGTCTGACAGAATGCTCCTTATTGGTTGCTCCGTAATAGTTGCATAGTACAGCGTTCAAACAGGATCAACATTTTGAATATTACACAAATGCTGCATGACCTTTTTTTTACAAACAACAGTGATAACTTGCGAAGACATAAACAGTATTACATCACATTAGACAATTTAATTTTCGAAACATGTGTACTAAGGAGTAATACTGTGTTATAAAAGATGCAAGGAACGAAATGATGCACCAAAAAATGATTAAAAACGCGTAAAACATTACGTTCTTTCCGTTATTACCAATAGTATCAATAAACGCGCTTCTTTCAAACACGAAGCGACTTTTTCACATAAAAAACGTCGCTGGACCCCAAAGTCGTGAAAGTCGATAAATTTTGAATCTCTCTTATCTTTCAAAATCAACATAATCTGAAGTGAAAAACTCGGATTTAATATCGTCTCTAGTGATGGAATTAAAGTTTGTCGGGAATGTTAAAATGACTATTTTAACAAGTTTTCTTCGAAGTTTCTGTTGAAACAATATTGCGTACTACAAAGTAATTAATTTTCTGAGCATTTTAGGCAAAAAGAAAGTAACCATCCAAATGTAAAACACATTCTCTTAGTCCTTACTGTACCTCCTGTTGATTGATAAATAAAGTTCGTATTAAAGATTTTGGAGGTAGATAATAACGGAATATTCTCCATTTTCCCTTAATGAAACGAAACATGCCTTCTAATTTCTTAAAGGCAAAAGAAATTGTTGAGAGGTTTCGAATGCTATATGTATTTCATTTTGTATATTCACAACCCCATCAATTGGTACTTTACATAAAATAAATGTAAGACAAAAAATCCTTGGAAAGCTTATCATATTTTTGATACTACTTTGTGTCATAGTTTCTTTTCAAGAAAAGTCACTGAGAGACAATAAGATGATAAGTAGCAATAAAAAATACGGGATAAGACTCGTTAATAAGGTAGATTTTCACATTTTACAATTTCGAAGGTAAACTAAAACAAGAACCGCTTAGAACTGAGGTTTTAGCTGAAAGTTTGGTCACATATTGAAGCTAATACATCATTTCTCGGTGTCGATCCATAGAAATCTATTCGAACTTATTAGCTAGCTATAATCCATTATACGATGTGTCGAAGTGAAGTTAACAACCATTGCAACTGCCTCTTGTAAGAGTTTAGTATTGATAGCTTTCAGTTTGCTTGTAATTATGTTAAAGCCTATATCTTAAGTCAATACATTTAATAGCTTATAGTTAAAAATTAACTCAAATTTTAACTATTTCAAGAAAGAAAGTATAAAAAAGAGACAATAGGTCAAAGCTTTAATTTGCATCATTTTTAAAAAATTTAAGAATGCCTACGGCGTTTTAGTGTCGTAACAACTTTTTCAAAATCTACGTTTTCTTTTTGACTTCCGAATATGTCTGACTTCTTTATTTATTGTTAATCTTATCTGTACATATATTTCCTAGAAAATTGACTTTATTCAAAATGTACATTCACGTTTGATTCAAACATTAAATAATATTAAGTTTATCACAGGGAAAGCAAATGGTGTAATTTTTAACCTTTATTTACAACAAGTTCTTCCCTTAAAGAAAAGGACATTTGAATCGTCTAGTTTCTTATTGTTCTTCAGAATACAATGTAGTTTTCGATATCTCACATCTTTCCTATGCCACAATAAAATTCTTGCTATATGTTCTTCGAATAAACTATTCTTTTTTTTTTTCAAATTGTTAATTCCATCAAATATGTATTTGACTAATTTTATATATATATATATATATATATATACCTTTGTATATATCAGCATCTATTGACATTTTTTTTCGTGTTAGGTTCTTTTGAATTTGTAAAAGTGACAATCGTTAAAGCTTTCTATTTTGTATAATGACCACTAAAATCCAGCAACTTAATTATCTAAGGCCAATCGAAGATTATTTAGATAGTAGCAAAACTAGGATCAACAATAATTATTTGAGCGAAACTAATAAAGTCAATGGCAATGCAATTGTTTATCCAAGCTTTGTAAATAATAACCAAGAAAACCTTAATATGCTAAATATCGGAAATATTGCTAATCAAGCCGTTTTTCTTTCAAATGGAACTCTATACACAGCTGTTCAACATTATGAACAGCCTTCTAATATGATATTCAGCGGCTTTCAGCCTACGATAAGCTCAAATCAACAAAGAACTCTTTGTCACAATCAATTGCCGTCCATTTGCGAAGGGCAATTCCAGCAAGTTGACATCTCCACTTCAACAAGTGAGAGAAACTGCCCATTTATCTTATTGCCGACAATTTCTTCAACCGTCTCACATCCTTCTCAAACCAATAGTGTATCAATGCTCCCGGTATTTAATTCGAAATCGCACAACTCTGTGCAATCGGAATTTTTGACGTCACAGTTGGACCAATCGGCACAACACCAAGTGAATAGTCAATCACATTATATAGCTTCACAACCCGGTTTGCTACCAAAGTTGTCATATTCACTTCCTGAACTGAAAGTGGTTGCACTCAATGCAAAGAGTAGTTCAGCTTATAATGATAATGTCAATGTAAATATCAAAAATAATATTCCAAGATCCCATTCCGAAAACTCGAATGAAAACCCAATTAATAGCACTAACTCTTCGAGATTTTGCACTGATGCTGACAATTCTAATTTAAGTATAAGTTCAATAGTTAATAAAACTCCAACTCTCGTTGCTGCCAAGGTCAGAACAAATGGTACTTTAACTCCTATAAGTACTGGTAGAAGTAGTTGCTCACTGAATGATTTTAGCAATAATAGACGCTTTCCTGGAGTAAATAACAAGTCGTGTAATGAGTCTTTAATTTCAACTCCAATAAGTCAAGAAAGGAATCCATTACCTTTGGATAAATCTAAACAAGAATTATGCTTATTATCACCAACCTCCAGTGAAAACGATAATGGATCTAGCAAGTCAAGCGAGACAGCTTTATTAGGTAAAGTGAGTACTACTACTTCAAAATTATTATCTACAACTGAATTATCAGATTCGGATAGTAGTAAAAGTGAAATCACAACCCCAACATTTGATAATATTCCTAATGGTAATAGAAGTATGATGAAGAGATATTCAACTAAAGATAAATTACTTAAGGAGCTGAATGAAAATTTAAAACTTCGATGCAATGCTGGTGATGCTGAATATAGTTGTACACTTTGTGCTAAGCAGTTTAGAAGGGCAGCATGGTTAAAGAGACACATTGTTACACATACGACTGAAAGGCCATTCAAATGTGTTTGGTGTACAAGTAAACATAAGAGAAGAGATAATTTGTTTAAGCATATGAGGCTAAAACATATGGACCTATTGATGTCTTCTATTAAAAGCTTTTATCCTTTAGTTGAATTTGATAATAATGCTAAGCTACAAGATTTAATCAAGAGCGGCAAATTACATAAGGAAGACGTTAAAAATGTTTTGTTATCTCTAATCAATAATTAATGTAAGGACTGCATTTAATTTTTTGGTAACTGCGACATAACTTCCTGCAACAATGCTGTGAAACGCGATCCAACTTGAGTATGTAAATATAGAAAATTGTTTGATGAATCAGCAATACTCCTGTTATATTAGTGACCGAAAAACCCTGTATTAAAGTTAAAAGGATAAAAGTTAGGTAAATGACAAGAGGAAACCGCAATTAGATATATATGATTATGTAAAAAAACAATCAATTTCACATTCTTCCTAGTTTTAAACGTTGTCTTTGCATATGCATGAAACTATACTGAAGTTTAACTTCAAACAAAAAAGATTCCTAGCGGAGCTGTGAGAAATTACGATCCTGACTTTCCCTTTCAAAAGGATTAAAAAAATAAATCACGTAATATGATTCATGAATGAAGGATTAAAATGTAAGGTATTACTTCTAGTTTCTCCATTTCCCCACCTCCACTAGGTGAAATAAAAAAAGGCGAAGTAATGCAAAAGCAAAAGCTGCACTATGTTAGGGACCTAAAACAATGGCACTTTTTATTTTCTAACTACTAAATTGCAGATCAGTACACGGTTATACACTAGTTAATAAAATCTTTCACATCGAGATAAGAAAACGAAATTTGAGTAAGTTCAGCTGCATTTAAGTTGACACATATGTACAAGCACATATATAAATACCAAAAGAACTGTACATGTATGTTGAGTATAACAGCCGTTCATAGGATAGATATCAATGACAATGTAATTGTAATTTCATTTGAAAGTACAACATGCATAGAGAAATGTTTGACCGCGGGTTGGTACAGAAGAATGGATCATCAATATGAATTCAACTAAGAAAAATGCAAAAGCGGAGAATTGACGTTAGTACAGTTCAAAAATCGATTATAATGTTATGCAATGTAATATACCTGCATCTTGAGCCAAAGGATATGTATGTAATCTGTCAAACATAACACGATCCTTAGGAAAATGAAACACGAAAAAAATTTATGAAGGTTACATGTAAACAATTAAGCTAGATGAGGTTTTTTTTTTTTTGAAGATTCGAAGGCGAAATGGACAGGAGAGTTGAACGCAAGAAGTCAAATGCAAAAACAGGAACGAAGAAGGCAAAGTTAAAAGAAATGTATACAGGAAAATAAATTGGAAACAATGCTGCAAGTTAATCGAAGAACGGTTGGCGAAGAAAACTTCCAAGACTGCATAGTCATACCATTTTCAAAACAAGCAAAGAATGGGAGTTTTATTAAGATTGTGCATATTGCAAGCTCTACGTTTTAACAAAGGAAAGGGAAAAGAAATCAAAAAGAAATCAAAAAGAAATGAAAAAAGAATGAAAAAGAAATCAAAAAGAAAACTACATCGTGCTGAAAAACTGCAAACAGCAAATAACGGAGCGCCACAAAAAACAAAGAACTTTCTTAGAGGAACGAGAGTAAGAAAAGTCCCGAGTGGACCCGATCAATAATTTTTGTCCTAGTCAAAAATTGTCCCGGCCAAAAAAGGAAACTGCAAAAAAAGCAAATTCGTCCGGAACAAAAATGTGGATGGAGATTTTCAGGGTAAACATGTATCGTTCAATACGATTAGTTCCTTGCGGTATTTTCTTTGGTGAAAAATTTAGATTTATCTGTTTATCTTCCTGCTTTATTTCTTTTCATTCCTGCTTTATTTCTATCAGTGTCTTACTTAATCTGAAATAAACAATAGTTAGCATTATTGACATTTCTACCACTGCTTCAGTCCAGGTTGAAATTCTGTTAAAATATTAGTTTAATTACTTACGGTTTATCTAGCAAGCGCTACAGGGTTTTTTGTCTTTTTCAAATCGGTTGTAAAATTTCGATACATTGACACTTTTGCAAATTAGGTCTCCTGCTTTAATCACAATAAACAGTTTTTGTTGTTTTTTTCTCGAAAACATTGAACTCAGTCGTCTCGATAAAAATAATCTTTCTGTTTTTCGTGAAGATTGTCATATCAAAATAAACAACATAAACAAAAGTAAACAAAGCAATAAACAATTTAATAGTTCCACGAAAAAAACATAGCGTAAGGTATTTTTGCAAAGATTATTTTCTGAATAACAAAAATTGATGATTACAATAGATGAAAATATGCCTAATTCAAATCAATTTACCAATTCATCTTTGGTTGATCATAATCAATTTCAACCAAATTTAGATTCACAACAACAACATTTAGATCCAAATAACATTGCTAACAATAATTCAAGTAACAGTGTAAACCAATTTCAGCAACAACAACAACAACAACAACAATACCACCAGCAGTATCAACAACCATCACTAGCTCAATATCAACAGCAACAATTTCAGCAATATCAGCAATACCAACAACAGTATCAACCACAACCTCCACAACAAGTATTTTATCCAAGTACAAGCGGGAATAATTCCTCTAATCAAGCTACTGACTTCAATTATATGCAAGCTAATCAAATCAGAAATAGTAACGGCTCAATTTCGAATACCACCAGCCCAATTTTAAGTAATCCTTCAAATGGCAATTCTGCTACTTTAAATAACGCAAATAATGCTATACACGCTGCAAATCCTACATCTTCTACCGTTACTACTAGAAATAATACTACTGCTTCAGCTATCCCTACAGACGGTCCAAACGTTCCATCAAATATTAATAATGACAAAAATATCATTAACAATGCTACCACGAATGCCACACCTGGCATAGCGCCTACAGTCGGAGCAGGTCCCAGCAACACACAGAATGATTTAGTCAATAAACTTAAAACTAATTCTAATAACAATATTAACTCCAACGATAATAACAACAGTACCGCTACCAATCCCAATACTAATAATTTCAACCAGCAACAATTTTCTGAGTTAATGTACAACTCTTTCCTAAATCACATATCACAGAAACCTAATATCAATGACCCCACTAATGTAAATAGTAGCAACAATAACACTAATTCTAACAATAATACTCAATTCATGAATGCCGCTATGCAAAGATATTACCAAAGCAATAATTCATCACAATCTACTAATCCAAATGCAAATGTATCAAATGAGACTACTAATACTAATAACAGTAATAATAATTATTTGAATATGTTGGATCAAACTAACCCAATGTTACAAGCTCAACAGCAATACCAGCAACAGGTGCAAGCGCAATTTCAGGTTCAACAACAATACCAACAATATCAAAAGCAATACCAACCCCCACTACAACCGCTACATCAATCAATTCAACAGCATGGTATTTCAAATGACAACACGAATAATTCTGTTAATAGTTCAAATAGCAATGTTGATCCCATGATTGATGAAAGTAACGTATCTTATCAACAGCAATTACAACAACAACAGCAACAACAACAGTATCAGTTGCAACAACAGCAATTACAACAACAGCAGCAGCAACTACAACAGCAAGACCCAAAGCATCCCTTACAAGAACAGCAAAAGGGTAAACGGGGCCCGAAAGTTCATGGCAATACTAAAAAATTACCAAAAAGATTATCTACAACACAAAGCAGAATTGAACAAAGAAAGCGTTTAAAGAAACAAGGTCCAAAAAGACCATCATCCGCTTATTTTCTTTTCTCAATGTCTATTCGTTCTACTTTACTAAAAGAGTTTCCAGAAGCAAAAGTACCGGAATTATCCAAATTAGCATCTGCAAGATGGAAACAATTAAGCGATGAAGAGAAAAAACCGTTTTATGATGAATTCAGAACTAATTGGGATAAATATAGAATTTTAAGAGATGAATATGAGAAGACTTTACCACCAAAGAGACCATCTGGGCCATTTATTCATTTTACACAGGAAGTAAGGCCAATTATCTTGAAAGAGAATCCTGATTGCAATCTAATCGAAATTACTAAGATTATTGGTGAAAGATGGAGAAATTTAGATCCAGTGGAAAAATCAAAATATACTGACACTTATAAGAGAAAATTAAAGGAATGGGAAAAATGTTATCCACCAGAAGGTATTTCCTTTGAGAACGATGCTAATAATAAAGATTTGAATAAACATATTATTACAAACATTCATGTCGATATGAATGAAGATGGAACTCATTTAGTTGATCCTTCACAGGAATCACCTGAACAACATAGGTTAAATGATGATGTTAGTATTGATAATCATTCGGATTTAGGGATCGATTTGGTAGATAACGATACTGCTAATAACGATAATAACTTGAAACATGAACTAGAAGAGAATAATAATCATAATAAAATACATCTGTCAGAAAACTCTAATGGTAAACCTACTGCAAGTAACCATCATCAAATAGACCCATTAGCTTATGATCAAACTAATCTATCCGACAATTCTGCCAACAATAACAACACTAATGTAACCAGTAATATGATTGGTTCCGAAAATGATATAAATAGTAAAAATGACGAAAACTCACTTTCGAGGAATGACACCGGCAATGATAATAATGGTATCAAAAGTGGGGATATTGATCAAAAGGAGCATTCTTTCACTAATGATGCCAACTTACAACAATATTCGACACACACAACAGTCGATACAAATGGTACCGAAAATGGGGTTGCTAACGATATTAAACATATTGAGAGCAGTAATACTATTAAAGCATCATCTAGTTGATTAGGTGGGTTATGAAAACGAGTCCATTCTTTTTTCTCAGTATTGCTTGCTAAATTGTCTTTCAGGCTTATCTGCTCAGTTCATTAAGTTATTTTCTTCAAAATGTCATATATTAACAGTGTTTTCCAATCAAGTTAGTAACTATTAAATTGGCATAACGATGTCCAAATAGCATTTATTTGTGATTATTTAATATTTAACATTTCAACTTGTAAATTAATGTACTTTATTTTTAATATTATTATATAACTTTTTGTATTCAATTTTGTAACATTATTATAACATTAAGATTTTTGTGTTTAGCATTTTAAATACTTGAAGTGAGAAAAAAAGGTTTTTACAACGAATATGCATAAATTACATCTATTATACGATTTTTCATAAGTACTACTAATAAAGATGAATCTAGATTGGTCCTATTGTAATGTGCACAAGTTATCTCCGAAAAAAGTTCCGTTCAAGAAGTTATGATGTTAATAGTTTAATGATTCAAGTACTAGTAATATTTGGGTTCTATTCTTCCCATTGCGAACACATTAAGCTACAAATTTCAAAACTGAGAATCATGCATCTTCGTTTTTTTGCAGAAAATTATATCGGTTTAACGATAGTTTGAAATTTTTTCAAGATTGGAATGCTAAATAGATATGACAGCATTATTTTGTGGAAAGTGTCATTAACATGCATACGGTTAAGTATCAACTAAAGAAAGTAGATATATCCGAGTAATCCTTGGCTTCTTGAAGCATATAAATCTTTAAATCGGGAGAAAATGTAACAAAACTGGCTTTTTATGAAGATTTCCATATTTTTTAGTCAAGAAATTTTTTCTTTTTTTCATTTCTTCGCTTCGTTTGTTGTTATTTATAAAGTTTCTCAGTACAATTTATTGTAAAATGATTGCAATTAGTAGCACAAAGTTTAAGTTTGCAATAACAACATTATTAGAAACTTCTTCCAGAACAATCAATTATATGACAAAACAAAGATCTTCTTTATTTATGTGTCGGTGAGAACGAAAGCAAGAAAAGTTTATATATATATTGTTAAGAACTGATGTTACGCAGTGATGTTGAGATGAAAAATCTCCGTGAACGATATCAATAAGTTAGTCTAATAGCGTAAGAGCTATTAGATATCATATCAGTAATCTAGTACTATTACGTGATAAAGACTTATTGATTATGTAAAAATACATTTATTACTAATAAATGATATATATCATCTTCGTTGGTTATATAAAAGTGATACATAAAATCAAAGAAGATAAACTACAACATATATTAGGGTCATTATGCTAATGTCAAATGCCTTTTCAATTAGCAGTACTAAAAAAAATTGGTCCCTAGCAGGATCGAACTGCTGATCCCCGCGTTATTAGCACGATGCCTTAACCAACTGGGCCAAGGGACCAATTGAATAACTGTTGTAATGTAAATTAACTTATAATATCTTATACAAGATTTAGGGTGAAACTAATAATAAAATGAACCAAGGTAATGGCGATGTTATTATTCAAATTCTAGATGTTTTCTTATAAAACAAAATATATAATAAAATATAAAAACTTGAACTCGAATTCTAAATTCAATTAGAAAATAGAGCTCTTTATATAATAATTATTCTCGTGAAAACTTTTCATGTTGCGTCACAAATTGTCGATGACATTTTGGATAACTAATTTACAAATACGGTAAGAGACTTGTCAGACTAATAACGACGAGGTAGTGTAATGATCATTGTTGTGGTGTATGGTTGTATCGACCGGAACAGTCACTAATTTGATCGTGACTAAGCTTCAATTAAAAATGACTCAACTAATTTTAGACCATCTGACAGGTTGAAGGCTTAGACTCAATCTTCAATTATAACATAACGATGACGCCTTTAGAAGATATAAGAATAACAGCATCTTTCACATTTTATTGTAGAATTTTTATTGTAAAATTTTGGATAGAATTAGTGCACTAAGAGATACTTTTGTTGATATCTTTACTTTACTTTCAATTATATATGTCTCAGTAGTACTTTAGGGTTGTTTGAATGTTTTGGTATGGGTTTTATGGTTCATAACATATCATTAAGTCTACTATACGCGATTTTACAACGTGTTTTCTCCTAAAATATTATACATTTCTAGATTTGGGACGGCTGACATTTTATTGTTATGGACCCTCGCCTCTTCTTTGATCATGAAATGAATTTTCTGATAGGCGTCACACAAAACAAGAGAAAAACGGATTTTAGATTGAAAATTTCAAAAATCATATATTTTACATATTTGTCAATCCAAAAACACCAGTTTGCTGAATATATATTGAAGAGAAAATCTTCGCTCACTTTTTGAGCGGTCTTCCTGCCAATTTATAGGAACAAAAATAGTATCCATAGAGGACCCGCTATGCCTCATCGAGTTCAATATACAACACAATATACTGTGAATAGAAAGATTCATATTAAGCTTATTTACAAGCTTAGTTGACGCAATATAAGAGGATTGATATTTGTTATACATAACAGAATAGCTTTAACTTGAATTTTTCTACAGCTTATTTCCAAATTTTACCCGGTGAAAAAATTTGAAAATTTTTATTGGAAAAAAAAACGATGAGCTTCGAAAAATTAAAATTTTGATTTTTCATTTTTTTGCCTTTTATGGATGTAACGAGGATTTCATTCCAGTTCCAACTTGATATCAAGAGTTTTCGATTTTGATTTAATTGATTTTAACGTCAGAATTTTATTTGATATATATATATTTTTTTTTTCAATTTAGAAGTCGAACTTATAAACCAATAATAATTTTTTTTTGAAACAATATGGCTACCAATAATATCAAATTATTAGCTCCAGATGTTCATAGAGGTTTAGCAGAATTAGTATCCAAAAGATTAGGTGTCCCATTAACCGATTGTAAATTAGAAAGAGATCCTACAGGTGAAGTTTCATTTTCTATTGCTGAATCTGTCAGAGATCAAGATATTTTTATAATTACTCAAATTGGATCTGGAGTTGTCAATGATCGTGTCTTGGAGTTACTTATAATGATTAATGCATCTAAGACTGCTTCTGCTAGAAGAATCACAGCTATTATTCCAAACTTTCCTTATGCTAGACAAGATAGAAAGGATAAATCTCGTGCTCCAATCACTGCTAAATTAATGGCAGATATGTTAACAACAGCTGGTTGTGATCATGTTATCACTATGGATTTACATGCTTCTCAAATTCAAGGTTTCTTTGATGTTCCAGTAGATAATTTATATGCTGAACCAAGTGTGGTTAGATATATAAAAGAAAATGTTAACTTCGAAGAGGCTATAATTATTTCACCAGATGCAGGTGGTGCTAAACGTGCTGCTGGTTTAGCTGATCGTCTTGATTTGAATTTTGCTTTGATTCATAAGGAAAGAGCCAGAGCCAATGAAGTTTCTAGGATGGTTCTTGTTGGTGATGTTACCGATAAAGTTTGTATCATTGTTGATGACATGGCTGATACTTGTGGTACTTTAGCCAAGGCTGCAGAAATTTTATTAGAAAATAGAGCCAAATCAGTGATTGCAATTGTTACTCATGGTGTTCTTTCTGGTAACGCTATTAAAAATATCAACAATTCTAAATTAGATAAAGTTGTCTGTACCAATACAGTTCCATTTGAACAAAAAATGAAAGAATGTCCTAAATTAGACGTTATTGACATCAGTAGTGTCTTAGCTGAAGCTATTCGTCGTTTACATAATGGTGAGAGTATTTCATTTTTATTCAAACATTATCCATATTAGGGGAAAGTCACTATTTATGATATCTATATATATGTGATATACTTCATTATATCTGTACATTACACAATACCGCTATTATTTATTTTGTTATAAGTGATATATAATAACTGCATATAGAGTTCCTAAAGTTAACCTATTTTACGTAACATATATTCCTTAGGCCATTTTTGCTTTTCTCAGTGTAAAGATTTATACATACTTTTCCATTACACTATTCGTTTCATAATCCGTACTCTTCTTTATTGAAATCAGCTAAAGAGTTTATTATTTGTACTTGATCTTCTAAGATTGAATCAACGTCTTTTAAAAATGGTCTAGCTTCAGGATGTGGAACCCACATAACAGTAGCGCCGAACGCCTTACCAGATAAAACACCAGGAATACCGTCTTCAAAAACGATACATTCATCTGGTTTGATATCTGTAGAATATTTTTTATTGATCTCTTTTAAACCCAATTGCCAAATATCTGGAGAAGGTTTACCCCTACCTTTTGGAATTCTTGGGTCATCACCGGTAATAATAAAATCAAATAATTCGAAACCTGTCAAATGGCTTGTCTTACCGGTAAATTTAAGTTTATTTGAAGAAGTACAAAGGACAATAGGTATTCTCTGGCTGTGTAAATAATGAATCAGCTCTTTAGCGCCCTTTAAGAATGCTGATGTTGGCCACTTATCCTCTTGGCTAGTAACATTCATATAATCATATTCTTCATATGTTAAGGGTAAGTTGTAGTGATTGATTAAGGCTGCGCCTGCTTCAGGACCGGGCAAACCTTGTAATTTCAGTTTCACATCCCAGGTCAAAGGGCCTTTATCGAACTTAGTCAAGATTTCATTGCAAGTAATAGTATAAATATCTTCAGTATTCAACAACAGACCATCCATATCGAAAAGACATGCTCTTATTTTCTTAGTTTGTGTCATCTCAGTCGCGAGTTATGCTCGAATACGCTTGTTGTGCTAAAATTCTGCCACTATGAATGGTTCGAAGTTGACAAAACTCACTTCTGAAATCTTGAGAAAAGCAAAAGAAAATATTCTTTTTTTCAGTCACGGTGATGCCCCAAGGCTGAAGTAACCAGACCTGGCCAAAAGTTCGACTAGATCGGATGTAATGGTGCCCTACAGACAGGACATTGCAGTTTGTAACTCATCCAGTTTTCTAAACACTCGGTGTGGAAAATGTGGTTGCACGGTGTTACCATGTAAGTGTATTTGTCGACAGCGTGAGTTTGTGGGACGTCTTCGATGTGGAGAGCGATTTCGGACATACATATGCTGCAATCAGTCGTGTATGTCTCCTTGGACTTAGAATCACCATGTTCGTTCAAGTACTTCAAAGTGATTGATTGGAAATAAGAGTAACTTTCTGGGATGCTCTTATCAGGCAAAAACCATCGTGAACCTAAAATATCCTGCGAATAAAGTATACATATCTGGAAAAGCAACCAAAGTGAGATTATTAAGGCGAAGTGAACATTCTTGTGATGTCTGAAAACATTTGCAGAAAACGTGAAAACGTAAACAACTGGTGTCAGCCTGATCAAAGTAGTACCCAAGACAAAAGTCCATAACAGTGGAAATTTGTTTTGTCTCCTATTAACATTGACTCTTTGTCTTAATCTTGCCCGTTTGGATGGAATACCTTTGAGAGCATTTCTAAAAATTTGTGGGAACCAATAAGAGCTCAAAATGAAAATCATCGAGTATTCAAACACTTTTCTGATCTCTAAAGGCCATGTCGTTGAAGATAGTACTAAAAAAGTAAAGAAAAATAAAGTAAAGAAAAATCTCCCATACAAAGAACTACTTATGGATGCTTCATCAGGAATAATAACTGGTCTTTCCCTTTCTTCTTCTTCATTACCTAAGTATCCCTGTAAAAGATTGGCCCAACTGGTTGTCGTTTCGTTTACTTGAGAAGCATAAACTGATATTAGATACCTTGTTTCAAAAATTGATGCTAAGATAAATGAAACGAATGCACTGACGACAAGAGGTAGATATAACTCAGGTATAATAGCAGAGGAAAAAAAATAAATAGATGCCAATAATCCATCAACTAAATTTATCATTGAAAACGAGAAATATGATATTTTGTTAACCGCACTTGGAGTGTTGGTATGCTGCATTTGACGCAATAACAAATATATCTGACAGAGTAATAAAGCTAATCCCGTAAGCAGATGATTTCTCACTGTTCTCATTTTCAGTTCATATCTTATACCTTTAGCGTTTCGAATAATAAGTTTAATACCACAATCAGGAGAATACATCAAACCAGTTCTTACATTAATGGGTGGTAAAGTTGAAATATTCGCAGGTCTTCCCAAAGGCCAATTCAACTCATCATCTATAATTTTCAATTGATCTCTGTCAAATTGATTCCATGGCTCCAATTGCAAAAATGTCATATATTCACACTTCTCTGCCGCATCATCATAAGCTGCATGTAAATGGAACATTGTCAAGGTATCCAAGTATTTCTTGGTTTCCCAATATTCTTCAATTAATTGCTTTGTTTCATTGAAGATTTCTGTAGACATTTCATCATCTTCATCGTCTAAGATACCCATATAATGCGGAAAGGCAAAAAGGGAATGAAACTTAGCACTATCAGAAAGTGATAATATTCTACCTCTTCTAATATCATATATTGCTAATGTATTCGTAAAATGTCTTTCATGCTCAAATTTATCATTGAATTCAATCTGTAGATTTAGTAATTTCCAATTAGCATCTTGAGTATTAAATCTATATGTTTTTCTTGAATCTATCCTGTTCGCAACTTTATCCACATGTGTAATTTTAACCGTCACATCACCTTGCTGAAATGTTACATTTTTCAGTTCTTTATATGAAATATCAGTGCCACTACTGTTCACGTAACGGTCACCGGTTAGTGGAAGAAGATGATTCAATTCATTTGGAGGATCATATATTCTTGGCATTGGCATACGAATTTGAGTATAGTCGTTATTTGATCCTAACTCAAGTTGGCCAACTAAAGTACCTGTAATATTATAAGGATAAATATCAGCATCATCTACGTTGCTTGAAGTCCAAACGTCGTTCTTTATGGAGTTTAGCACTCCATCGGGCATTAATAGGTATGTTTGATTCCAATACCAACTATCGTAATCCTTATCCGCTAAAGGATAGGTGGCATTCATTTGAGGTGACATATGTTGATCTTCGTAGCTTAGTTTTAGCCCGGTTATATTCTTAAAGTTAATGTGTGCCGCCATGTTTTGAAATGTTTCGTATTCCTTCCCTAAATGTTCTTTCAGTAACTGCAATTGATTATATTCATACTGTGACGATACCCCATCACCATCGGGCGAAGAGAAAAAAAAGTACAATATGAAGATAATAAATATCAGAGTAGAGCCATCAATTTCCATATCGAGGTTTGATTGACAGTTACGCTAATTAAAGGTTTTGGGTAGTAATGAAATCTTAAATTTAGAAATTCATTATTTTTTTCACCATTTTCATTATTACGAATAATTTAAATAAACTATACTTATGTCATTATTCATAGCTATATATGTGTATGCTTTAGCAACTGTTTACAACCACCCCAATTCGGAATCGTCCATTAAACGCCAACCGACATTGATGAATTGCTCACATGTATCAATTGTATGGTTTATGTCGGCCTTGTTGAAAAATTTCCATTTCATGACAAGATCATCAGGATTTTGAGATGAGATAACTCTCTCATTAAGGTTAGAGTCAAATATCTTGAATGGTTTGATCATGCTTATCAAACTCATAATTTGTACCATCTCGTTCATTGAGTTAGATAAACTTACAACAATTTTTTGTGCCTTACCATTTTCAACATGTGCTATTTCCATTACTAGGGCAATTAATTTCGTTGGCAACTGTTTAATAATGCTGACTATATTATGCAACTCGTACACTATCGAAATTGCAAATGGTGTAATAATACCACGTCTTGAGTTCTTGGTAATATCATGCGTCTTGTCCTTATTTAAACCCAACAATTTCTGATAAAAATTGCTTGCATCATCACTATCATTTTGATTAGAAATATCTGTTAATATCATATTTCCATTTTTGCTAGTTGGATTAAGTTTTAGATCAATACTATTTGTAGGGTTTAATCTCATGGTTAAAGTCAATATTTGCAGAATATATGCAATCAAATTGGAAAAAATTTCAGCAATTTCAAAACTGGTATCAAGATCAAACTTCTCTAAAGGATTTAAAGCTATTAATTTATTGATAAATCTATGCTTAATAATTAACAAATGATGAAATAAATGTAATATACTAATGACTGTCTGTGGTTCCTCTGATATGGTAGTCTTTGGTGTCCAGAGTAGATCACCTACGCTACATTTTGTTAGAGTAAGGTTATTGATCGATTTTCTACTCATTGACAATTCAGTTATAAACTCACCAAGTTTTAAACCTTGCGAAATATGGCCCATTCTTGTCATATCGTCGTCTACACACCATTTTTTATTGAAATCATCATTAGCATTAAACTGGGGTGAAGAATTTTGACCGTATTCAAAAAATATACTAGTAACATTTTTTATTGGAATATTTAATAACTTGGGTCCCCCAAATGTGCAGCTCTGTAAAGAATCAAATATAATCAGTAAAACGTAGAGTCTCTTGAATACGATATTACAACCCACTTCCAATGGATCTTTTTCAATTTCTAATGCCGATACTAGGTTATTTTCTAACAATAGCAATTTGTAAATTTTAAATTCGTTAAATATCGTGACTGACATACCTAATACAAAAGAATTATCATAACCAGCATAAGAAAGGATGTAATTCAGAACGATAAAAGTTGATAAATATATGACTTTTATTTTGGGAGATATTTGTTCCTTATTTTCTCTGAATTTAGGATGAATATCCACAATTTTCTGGAAACATTCATTTAGGGCTGTTATGAATACAGTTTGGACTTCAAACATCTCACCTGGCTTAATATCATCAGTTTTACTTTGCGTATCTGTACCTGTCGAAGTTGTAGATTTACGGTGGTATGGAGAAGTATTACTACTATCATTATCATTTTGCACATCATAACGACTTAATAGAAAATTTGAATTATTTTTATCGTTCTTTAAAGCAAGCTTAACTAGTAACTCAAGTGAATTTCTGAACCACATGATAACGTAATTATTCAATTCATGCATGTGTGATAAAGGTTTGGTATTCACGACTAATATACAGTTTGTCAAAGTTTCCTTATTCAATGGAATAATGGGAAAACCTTCATGAATAAACTCAAAATAGATATTGATCAATTCTTTGTCTGGTATTTGCTCATAAATCATCGTTGATATGTTAGCGTTATTCAAGTTGGAGCATTTTATAGATCCCAATGACGTTATATTTTCAATATTTTCATCACTTTTAATGTCTGATGTATTAGCTTCTTCATTCTTCTTGTTGGTAAGTTCAGGAGTATCCAACTTACTTGGTTCTATTGGATCCATTATCGAATTTATTGAAGCAACAGAAGTGGATCTGTTCCTCACTATTGATGATGAACTTGATCTTTTTGAAACAGATGTTTTACTTTCAACTGTTTGCATTTTATCTCGTTCACTGGGACCTAAAACAACTGGATTAACAGAAGTATTCGAAGAAATGGCATTATTGGAATGAGCAGGAGCGACATTTTTTTCTGTAGATAATACATTACCATTCCTAGTTTCGTTAGTTGCTGATGTATTGTTATTTGATTTAGAATCTTTAATCAATAAACTTGATTTTGGTCCTACTTTTTCAATGGATTTCCTATTGATATTACTACCTGTAATTGAATACAGTTGTTGATTATTAGTTTCGGTATTTTCTTGAGTATGTGTGCTTGGTGACATTACCTCACTGACAATAGAACTATTTCGTGTATGAAATCCTGCAGTTGCATACTGACCGAATGAGGATATTGATGTAGTAAGTGGAATTCTCTGGTCAGCTATAGGTTGTTGATGAAATTGGGAATAAGGATATGACGGTTGCGTTGGATTCGTCTGAGGAAAAGGTGGCTGACCTACCATTATTGAATTTGTTCTCTGCCGTAACAAAGACGGTATGGAACTCGATCTTCTTGACTGTATATCTTGATAATTCGGGTTAGTTGCAGAATATCCTAAATATGACCAATACGCACTATTTGTTCCCTTAGAAGAAAGGTCATTACCAATGTTATTTAAGTTATTCGTATTATTATGATCTGCAACTGCAGAAGAGTTAGTACTGTTGATACTCATCTTATTAATATGCGGTTGAAAATTTGAGATTCCAAACTGTTGTTGCAACCCATTATATATTAAATTTTCTTGGTTGGTTGTATTCCTTGCAGATAGATCACTAGGTAAGGAGTCGACAGAATCGCGTTTCTGATGTGGGAATTCATGATATGGTACTTTCCAAAATTGTTGTTGACCAAGATTAAGTTGTGTGGTTGTACTATTTACGGTATTAGTTGGGAGTGTGTTATCCATAATGGGATTCGAATTTTCCTGAGGTTTCAGTTTATTTTCATTATTTTGTACAAGGAAATTATTTATGGTGCCATTTTGTTTGTTGATATATTGAGATAATGGCGGTAAAAGTACGGAACTTGTTGGCAAAGCATCATGCTTTAGTTGTTCATAACTTCCGGAACTATTCTGTCGACTTTTATTTCTCTGCAATGGATCTATATTGTATGAGTTATCTGTTATATTATTGATGTTGACAGGGGAATTAGTTAAAATTGAATTCATGTTATTGGATAGACCCACATTTTCAGTTTCCTTTGTATTCTTATAAACTTTGTTGTAACCTTTTGATGGACCACGCTTCAGCGGTACCCTTTCAAATGCGCATTTGTCTCTGCTCTTTTGACAGTTCGTGCATATACTTTTGGATTCATTATAGTCACATTTGATTTTCTTTTTTCTACATTGGTCACAAGCCCTAGATGCCTTAGTTCTTTTCTTGCTGTTTCCCATAGCAGTTGGCGACGCATTTGGATCCTTTGTCTTCAGTTCATCATTTGCATTCAATGTTATAGAGGCATCCTTGGAAACTCCGGAGATTATATTACTTGTACTAGCTGCTTTTGTTTCTGCTGTGTTGGAGATCTCGGTTAATGTCATTAGTAGCTTTAAACAAAGACGTTGTTTTCTCTCTATCGTGTTATGCTGTTGTCTTGTTCTAACTGGTTAGATTAAGTTGTGTATGTAAGGTCCGGTTATATCAAGGTAGGTAAAAATTTTCCACCACTCTCAGTTCGTAACTCAAAAATAGTTTAAAAAGACACAATATATATTTACACGGCTTGAAGTAGCGGATTGGAGATGCAATGCCCTTGAACTTAAACCCCACTCGATATTCAAACCTATTCTCACTAAAATACCAAAAAAAAAACGTTCGATTTCGCTAAGTCAAAGAAAAAAAAAATCCAGTAAATTTGCTTTTCTATGGCCAAAAGAAAATATAAGATGTGAAGTACAGTAGATATTGTGGTTTTTAGAATTATATATTCTGACATATACACTGGAGGCGCCTTCATTGAAGGAGTCATAGTTTGTTACATGTTTTATTTACCCTGTGCGAACAGATAGAGGGAAATACTGGTAAATAAAATGAGATTATTTATCATCGCTCGTCGGATCAATGACATCCAACGTGAAATGATAGTAAAAGAAAGAATTGAGAACTGTAACTCCGATTCTTATCTATTATTTATTATGGTTGCGATTTGGCCCATTTTCATTCTCATTATCCGAAAAATCTAAATTTAGATCATCTAAATTATCACCCTTTGGATGACTGTTGTTAGAGAAATCAATATTTGGTTGTTGCTCTTCAGTAACAATACTTAAGTTGTCACCGTCACCATCAACATCGATTGGCTCACCAATGGACTGCAAATCACTTAGATCAAAGTCAGCTACATTTTCTGGATCAGTTGGTAATTGTTGTGAGACTGCTAACATATAAGAAGTATCAGTGGGTCTCCAAATAAATGCAATTACATTGAAAACAATAAAATAAACAAGAGTTGGCCAGAAATCTGTAAAGAAAAATCTTGATCTCCAACTCTTTTCAATTTCTTGAATTGAATTCAAACTTGAAAAAATAATTGTAGTAATAGTAAATCCAATACACAAAACAATCATTGAACAATAAATGATTAACAAAAGTTTTTTGTACATGTTCAATTTAACTACTTGTCTCTGTTCCTTTAAATATTTAACAGTATTAGTCATTGATCTCAAAATCATAACATAAAATCCTGCCATACATACGGCCAATGGGATTAAAGTGATCAAGATCAATAATGATGGATTCTCTGGATCAGCTAAGTAACTTTGGATTAAAAATCCACTACATGCTAGATAACTCAAAATTGCATAAAATTGGCAACGTCTCATCAAAGTTTTGTTCAATTTTGGATAAACTATACCATAACCTAAACCAACAATTAATAATAGAAAGAAGGAAAATACAACTTTACCACCTGTAAATAGTGATAAAAATACCATGTAAGCTTTAGTTCCAGCAATATCACCCTTTTCATTCTTAATATCATAGTAAGCCCAAACAAAAATCGTTTCGACAGTCAAGAAAATGTAGAAAGCCAATAAGTATTTTTGTAAAGGTAATAACTCATGTTTGTGTTTCCAAAACGCAAAAGTATATAAGGCCATTGAAATACCATAGCCAACTGCTAATAAGCCGTATAATGGAAGTTTGTTGATCTCTGAACCAGATAAATGGCCATAAGCATTCCTAAAATTAACAATACCGGAGAATTTAATGTCTTCTGAACTAGAGAAAACAGTGATACAATAGAATCCTGTCTTACTTACAGGATATTTAGTTTCATGTAATCCAGTTGTATTTTGATGGAAAGTCATAATTGGGTTACTTAAGGTAGAATTTTTACCGGTGAAAGGATCAATAATATTATTTTGAATGATAAATCTACCATAATCCTTTTCATCACATAACTCAGCACTAATTGCATAATCATCACATAAGAATTGCTTAGTACCATCTTCCAAAACGACACCTAAATGTAAATAATCTTGGAAATCATAAATGGCAACTGAAAGCATATCATCATCTTGAAAATTCTTCAATTTTTTCACATTGAAAGAAATAAAAGGGTCTACTTTACCGCCCCAATCTTCTTTTGAATACATACCAGCACAAATCTCATAGTCTTTATCATTTATAGTCTCTTTGTTGCCGAATACAAGGTTGATAAAACCCACAAAGAATAATAATCTTGTAAAGAATCCACGCCTCAATGACAAGTGAGAAGACATTGCTAAAATACACCAAATGCACAATGCAATCACTTAAGATAAATGTTTGCGATTATGTCCTTTGTCGTTAACTCAATAATAGGAAAGTTACTTCAAAAAGGACGTGAATGATTGACACTTTTATCAAAAACGTTTTCAAAATCAAAAAGTGCAGCTAAACACCTAATAAGAAAATGGGGGCTTGGAACAAGAATTTTAGGTTTACAATGGGATAACTAAAAGAACACTGAAATTACAAGTAGGGTTCTTACTATTTCTTTTTGCCTTTTATTTTTTCAAGATTTTCTTTTGTACGCGTCACTCTTTGCACTGGCCACTACGAGTTAGGGTTCAGTTTTGCAGTAGGGTTCCGACTCACCGAAAACACCAGCAATTTTCATACTCACCTTTCAGTCAGGTTATGTTTTTAATATTATCTAAATTACATTATTCCTACATAATCAAAACTGCTAGATGGTCAGTTTTGCAATGCTCTCAATCTCTCTCTCATATCATTCAACATCTTTTCAGAGTCTTCATCCACTTTCTCTTCAGAGTTTGCTTCTTTTTGAATTGCGGGAAGTTCTGGAAACTCTTGTACCGGTACATTATTGTTACTAATCTTTTCCACTTTTTCTTTAGTAAATTCTTCAATGATCTTATTGACTTCATCATTAGCCTCTTCGTCTAATTCCTCATCACCAGGTTCAGAGATTTCCATTACATCATCGATCATTTCACTGATTATACCAGCTTTCATTAATTCTTTTTCTAATTCAACCATTGTACTTTGCAACTGTGGTAGATGAACTAATTGATTCACTTCCTGCATTAAAATAGTAGATTTCGCCATTTGTTTGGTTAAAGTTTGCATCTTGTAAGCTTCTTCAATTTTCATACTAACAGATTCTAATTGTGCCTTGGATGTATACATTCTATTATATTGTTTATTTATTTGGTAAAGTTCTTTAGCATATATCTTGATTGATTTCAAATCATCTTTCTTAGCTGATTTTTTTATTAATTGCTTTGTTTTATTTTGTAAACCTTGTAATTCCATCAAACTCTTATCAATTTGCCTCGAATTTTTCCTTAAAATCGATTTAATCTTTTTATGTTGTTCTTTTGGATCAGTGCCCCATATGGCTTTCTTAACATAATCCATACCTTCTTCTACTGATGTAAGAACAACACTGGTAACAGAGTATGTTGGTGATTTATCTAAAGTTCAAATTTTTTTTATCCACTATTATCTTCAATAATGGAATCACCGCAAAATTTACGCATTTGGTCAGAACTAATTTCTTTTAGACCACATGATTTATTATACTTGATATGGGATATAAAACTTTAATCTAAAAATAAATTGTCCGGTATAGTGTAACGGCTATCACATCACGCTTTCACCGTGGAGACCGGGGTTCGACTCCCCGTACCGGAGTGTTTACTTTTTGTGTTTTAATTACACATTTATTCCAAGAAGAATAAGAAGTCGAGCGCAAGAGAAAAGCAGATCATATTTAGTAACCCACCATTTATCTATAAGTATACTATGTACCAAGCTTAGTTGTAAGTTTATTGCAAAGTAATCTGTATTTTAAAACAAACACCTTGTCTCGTTAATGATAAAAAGTTTAGTAACTTGAGGAACCAATGTTATAATGATTCTTTTGATACATATATATTATTCATATATTAATCTTAGTTAAATATTACTGGGTTCTTCTATATTTATCTGCTTATGTACCTATGAAAATATATCAAATGGCGTCCTCAATTCAGTTAGATGCAGTGGACGTTGAACGTAAGAAGGATCCTACATTGTATTCGTTTGCAGAGTTTGGCTTATTAAGGTCTCTAAAAAACATTTTATCGTTAATATGATTATTATTTTGTAAGTTATTATCACGTTGGAGTATATCTTTAGTTGATACTGATTTACTGCGATGATTATTGTGCATATTCGAATCACCAAGAGCATGCTGCAAGCTTGATAACTCTTCTTGTAATGATGCCTTCCTTTTATCATTATCACGTTTAATTTGAAGTTTCATGCGACATTCGTGAACTAAATTTTGCAAATTATCCAATTCCCTTGTTTCTGTTATTATCATATCTTGTTCTGATGGATAATTTTTTCCCACATTATCATTGCTACTGTTTATATCCTTATTTGAATTAATGGCAGAGGTATTAGAATCATTATGTGAATTTAGCGTATCTGCTTTTATTGTCTGTAAATTACTTAAAACTTCATAAATTTTGTTCATCTTTGTAGTTAGAAGTTCCAAATTATCATTCTTGTTGTCACGTTCATGTGTATTATCGTTGGTAGACTTTTCCCTTTTGGGTGTGTTTGACAATAACGGCGAAGATAAATTATCTTTCGTGTCTGAGACAAAATCTCTATCGTTTGATCTTTTCTTGTTCAATTGAATCATATCGCTTTCATGTTCTGATATATTTCTAGTGTATAATTTGTTAGAAAGTTCATCTCTTTCTTCCTTGTACTGATCTGATAATCCTTTGTACTTCAACAGTTTATTTCTTAATGTATCCACCAAATTATTCAATCTCATATTTTCTACATGTTTATCGTTCAACCTTTTATTCAAAACCCTTATTTGAGCCACCAACTCATCTACAGTTTGTTTGGATTCTTTATATTCTTTGGGGATCAGTTTCTCCTTCTCATAATTAAACGATGATGGTGGAATTTTATTATAGCTAAAATTATCTCTTCTAAAATTGTCATTGAGACCAGCATTATGGTAATAATCGTCCGAATCGCGAAAATCGTTCATTCTGTAATTAGCTCTGTTGTTGTACCTTCTTGGCGTGGGTGAAATGTTCATATTCAATCGAATGTAACGCGTTAATCTTGTCAGACTCGTAAATAAAAAAATGATAAATAAATAAACAAATAAATAAATAAAAAAGATCGAATAAATGGCGTTTTTTTCATTTTTCACACAAATGTAAAACACAAAAAGCTTCGATTGTAACAAACAAGAAAGGACGTATTAAGAGGTTTGCATACTGTTGGATGCATTATTACGTGGTAGTACAACTGAATGTTTTTAATGTGGTAAAAATAGAAGGAAGTGGCAAGTAAGGTTTTGCAGGGAAGTTTGGTGAAATGCTGAGTTACAAAAATTATTTGATTTTTGATGTATATAGTTACAAATGTGAAAGGTCATCAAGTCATGATGGCTTCAATCTTAATTTTACTTGACCGTTTTTCTTGATCTTTCTCTTGATCTTTATTAGTATTGGTTTCAGCCTCTGCTGGATTGTTAGCTGAATCCCTCGAAGTTGATTGAATAGCAACGTCTTTGTCTTCGGACTTGATTCTAACGACTTCAGTGTCATTTTCATTATTCATGATGGTGGGAATTGATATTGTGGTATCAATGTTTTTCTCGGATAATTTAGTATCAGTCCTTTCAGAAGTAGTTGGTTGTATTATGAGAGAGGCAATACTATTACTGTGAATCGCTTTGCCCTTCATGGAGACAGATTCGAGTTTTGGTGCAACCATATGTTCATATTCATCTACAGTTTCCATTTTATTTTCTGGATTTAAAATGCTGACAACATTTTTATTCGATATGTTGTTATCACCTTTATTGATGCTTTTGGAGCTCTTATTACTATTAGTGCTACCATTGGAGTGGGATCTTGATAAAATATTTTTTCTATTAGAGTGACTTCTTGATGATTTTAATTCTACAAATTCATTATGATCTGTTCCCCCCATTACTGAAGAAGGAATTATATTGTCATTATTACTACTATTATTATTACTATTACCACTAGTATCGTTGTTATTGTTGATAGTCATAACATTTGACATGTTTGATGACATATTTGCAGCCCTATCATTTTGCATATTATGATTTTCAGTCACATTATGATATTGGAAAGACGGTAACTGTGTAGTGGAAATTACATTGGATATTGTTTGTGGTAACTGATGGAAAGAATTTAAATAATTATTCGTATTAGAGATTTCTGGAAATGGCACCTGTTGAGAAACTTGTTGAGATTGATTTGTAGATAATAAAGTTTGTTGTTGGGGTGATGAATTATTCTGTTGTTGTTGTTGTGATTGATTCATTAATTGCTGATTCTTATTCAATTGTAAAGCGACTTGAGTTTCACCTTGTTCATTGATATAGGGAGTAACTGGAGTCATTTGCTTTAGTAATGATTTGATATCTTTAACAAATAATGGGTATAATAAATCAACAATTTTTTCCCTTTGTGCGATTAAATAAGCTCTTTCAAATGGGATCCAAACACCCTTTAAATGCATGGAACCAATCTTAACCACATTTCTAAATTTTTCACCACGTAATATACCATCACGTCTGCCACGAGTCATCTTGGTAACATTTAATAATTTAGTACCATTAATCATATCATTATCTGCTCTTCTTACTACTGAAACGTTATTTGCTTCAACTTGATAACATAAAGTCTTTTCATCTTCCCACATTGTAGTAATTAATCTTGGATTTGGATATTTTCTATTATTTTGTTCCTTTCTGTTACTTTGTTCATTAATTAAACCTTCAACATTTTCTTTATTAGTAATTACAGTATTGTTTGTTGGTTGTTGTGGTTGTTGTGGTTGTTGTGGATGATTTTGTGGATGCACTTGTTGTTTATATTGTTGAATGCTGTGATTATGATTTGAAGATCCTTGTTGTGAATGTATTTGTATAATCTGTGGTGGATGTTGCAATTGTTGTTGTTGTATTTGAGCTTGAACTTGAGCTTGAGCTTGAGCTTGAGCTTGAGCTTGAGCCTGAGCCTGAGCCTGGGCCTGAACTTGTGCTTGAACTTGCGCTTGTATTCGTGCCTCTTGTTGAGCTTGTAACTGAGCTTGTAATTGAGCTTGCTGCTGTTGTAGTTGAGGTAACATCGGTAATGGTGGTGATTGATTTTGTGGTTGATATGACTGTTGATTGGGAAAAGTATTCAATAATGGTGAAGTTACTTGTGATTGTGATTGTGGTTGCGGTTGAGTTTGTAATTGCTGTTGTGTTTGTGTTTGAATATGGTAATTACTATCAATAAGAATATTAGAGTTAGTAATTGATGAAGATGACACTGATGGTAACATAGGTACAAACATTGGGCCATTAGTATTGATGCTGTTATTAATATTAGTATTATGATTATGATTATGATTATGATTATGATTATGATTATGATTATTATTATGATTATTATTATGATTATGATTATGATTATGATTATGATTATGATTAATAGAGTTAGAATTGTTAGTATTATTGTAATACTGTGGGAAATATTGATAAGTACCTAAATTTGTTTTTTGAATTGGGTTTTGCGGTACATTAGAATAAAGATTTTGTACATTATTAATGTTCATGCCTGGATTGGAAGTATCAAACGATCTATTATTGAGCACATTTTGTTGAGTCCAAGGATTATTATTAATTAAGTTATAACTACTATTAGTATTACTACTATTATTATTGGTAGTATTATTATTGGTATTAGTAGTAGTAGCGGTAGTATTTGAATATAATTGAGGTGGTTGAAATGGTTGTTGCCTTTGTACCTGTTGTAGGTGTTGACCTTGTTGTAGATCTTGAAAGGGTACCATATGATTAGTCAAGCTCGATAAATTTTGTTCATGTGAGTTTATAGTAGTAGTGGTAGTAGTAGTAGTAGTATTGTTATTATTAGCATTAAAATTATTTGTTGTATGTGTATTAGCAGACATATTAAGCTTCAGCTGAAATACAAGAGACTGAAAAGAGAAATAAAAATGATTGAATCTGTTCTTGAAAGTCTTTGCAATCAAGCGGAGTTGTATGAAACTCGATCAAATTAGTTCTCAATTCTTGTTCTCTTATTTATTTTTTCTGTCTCGGGGCAGTCAGTAAAAAAATACTTAACCCAGAATAAATGAGAGCTCGAAACGAAGATAAAGAACAAAGAAAAATAAACGTTAAAAAAATTAGTTTTGTTTATTCAAAAATGATAATATCAAGTAGAAAAACGAAAAAAAAAACACTAAAAAATGAGTAGAACAAGCAAATATAATTTTATTACACAACAATTTGCTAAAAACTCAATTAAAAATGCGAATTTAAAAGGAACGAAAAAATAAGACGGGGAATCAAATTGCTATTTTTCAAGGAAAATAAATAATCAAGAAAAAAACGAGAACTGTCATTATATAAATATAAATATCAATTTTCAATAAATGCATTCAAGAAAGAGTGAAATGATCAGTTGAAAATTTTCTGAAATATTAAGTACTTATTGTTATAATAGTAATGTCGATAATAATAATCATTTTAATAATAGTACTGGTTGATTGGTATGAGTAACTAAGCCAGCCCATAGCAATTGACAATAATGGTGAAAAGCTAATATGATTACAGCTGTAGTAAAGTTTGTGCAGGTTTTTGTTAATGAATGCCACATCCACTGAGATAAAGTTGCAGTGATTGACTCAAATTAACTTTTCTGGCCTGAAACATAAATCGAAACATATCACGCAAAACTTACATATTGGCAGTGAGGAAACAACAGCGAGAAACGATTATTGCAATGGAAATTTTTTTTTGATCACCCTACAAAGGCAAATCAACGCACGTTCGGTAATAACAACTTCTGTTCCAAGTGGTGGCGCTGCGGGATTTTCAGTGGTATGCATAAATTGGAAAGAAAATTGTCACTTCTTTTGCAAACCCATTTTCTCACTGAATTTTCTGCCCCTGCGCAAATTCTCTTATGCATTGGGCAGCTAGCTTGCTGTAGTGTCGCCCAATTTTAAAATGATTTGTCTTGTACGTCTCTCTGTTCGTCTGTCTGTCTGTCTCTCTTCGGCCATTACACTGCAGGCATTTCTGGGGAGATCACTTTTTTCTTTTTCCCTAGAGAAAAGAAAAAAAATCTTAGTCAGCGGAAAGCATCAAGCCATTTTTGTTCATCAGAGAATTACACGCAGGAGATTTGGGCTTTTGTAAAATGGCCCAAATTTTTCCACTTTTGCACCAGAGAAGCAAATAGATTTCCCAATTTGTCCAATTTTTCAAAGGTTGCTAACATCTCCAGGACGCAGAAAAAAGTTACATAATTTTGCATCCCACAATATATTTTTGGGTGATTATTTGTACGCATTTTTACTGCGTGAAAATGTAACCTAAAAGAAGATAAAAGAAAAAGTAACACTGGAATGAATGCATTGGCACTGTTGTTTGTCTTGACAAAAAAGAAATCTCTCTAAGCGGATTTAACACATATCGTTACTACGGGGATTTTTACGTGCTAAATTGAAATCTGCAATAACCGAAGGGTTTTCTGGGAGTTTAAGAAACTGAAGGATGACATCATGTTACATTTTTTAAAAAAACTTTTTTGAAAAATACTGTGCATCAATCCACTAGTTTTGAGTTTTTGAATTTATGACATCTCCCACATTTAAGTAATACACATACATAAAATATGTACATAGCTATTTTCCTTTCCCGAAAAAAGTAAAACGATACATTGTTTTTTTTGGTTTTCTATTTCCAGTACGAAGTTTTCCTATTAGAAAGATAAAATGCAGCATATACAATATGCAACAACATACAATATATAATACTTCGCTAGCAGGGCCATAGGATGATACATATTAAAAAAAAATTAAAAAGAATAAATCACTTTATATTCCCAAATCCTCAGATTTTGTTATATTCAATAACTAAATATCAATTAAGATTTTATAAAACACATAAAAAAAATACTGATAAAGAAAATGTTCCTGTTAACTTTGCCTAAAAACTTTATCATTTAATTTACAAAATAGAGGTAAGGAAAGCTATTTGCCAAGTACTGCAGTGTGCACTTACACTTAAGTATAATAAAATTTTTTGGAGAATTGGAAAAATCATTCTAATGTCGTTTCAGTTAACTTTAAAACAATTACCTTTTTCGGGAAACAAAGTATTACTAAGATGTGACAAACCCCTTCATAAAATTAACTACTGATTAATGCTTAAGCAAATAAGCTTTCCTTATGTCTCAAATCCAAAGTTGTTTTAGTCTTTTTCGATTGAAACTTAATATGCAATAAAGACAAAAAAAAGTTTCTGAAGAAAAACTATAGTGAGTTAACTCTTCATAAAACGCGTATACCTTTTTTTATTATGAACCCTGTTTAGTGAACTCGATTCTGTTTCAGGGAAATTTCGTCTCTTATTTTCACATTTCAGATGAACAAGAAAACGATTTTTTTGGTTTACAAAAAATGCCTTCTCTATATGAATGAATTATTTATTGGTATCAAAATTTTAACAAATCTATCTCTGCTCTTACATTTATGCCTTTTCTAAAAGCTATTGCTGCAGGACTGTTAGACTATCCTTGCTAATCAATTATCTATCATCCAAATCTATTTGTAACCAAATACAAGAAGATTAACTAACCTAACTGCTATTAGCAAAAAGGGAAGAATACATTTCCCTATTCTTTACATTCCCTATTCTTCACATTCCCTTTTTCTTTTTTTTGGAAAATTTTTTTGCCGTAACTATTTGAAACTTCCAGATTGATAAGTTTCGATTTGAGTCTTTTCTCGGTTGTAACTTGAGTCAAACTGCTTCTGCCCCTCAATATCATTTGATTTGTTTCGGGAAACTAGTCTTCTTGAATTTTTAAGTTTGATTTTTATGTACAAATTAACTATTGTTCTAATTTAATGAGTTTAAAGACTGCCGTTATTCTTCCTTTTTCTTGCATTTGCATCATGTAATTATCAAGGTGCATTATTTTTATTTACCAATAATACTATATTCTGTTTCACTATTCCAAGCTTTTTTTTATTGCTTCTGCGCACTGCTAACTGAGGCTACTTAACAAAGCAAGAAGAGAAAATAAATAGTATTAAAATATGATAGTAAATTATAAGAATGAAAGAAAAGAAAGTTTCGGTGAGGCAAAGTGATTAAAATTGAATTTCTTCTCGAGAAAAGCTAAATGCAGCCATTCATTCGAAAGAGAAAAATTATGTAAGTACAAAAGAAAAAAGAAACGAGAATGTGAATGATATTTCCATTATTTGTGAATAGGAACAAGGTAAAAGACAGTGGAAAAGTATTACAGTAGACTAGCTGAAATACAATGCCGTTTCAACAATATAAGAAAAGGCTTCATAGATAATCTCAATATTTTTTTGAAGCAATAGAAAAACGAATTGGGATATGGCTCAGTCGAATCCTAGATACTTGATATTATTGCCCTTACAGTATTTTTACAGGATTGTAAAAATGCAGTATTATAAATCAGCGTAGAAAAAAATTTCAGATGATAGGAAAATTAAGTTAAAAATTCCTCAAAATATGTATATAATTAAATTAATTCGGATAAACAAAGTTGCCTAAAAGCATAAGCTTTTCCGTTATTGTTTAAACTTGTATAAATTTGGTAAGTAATAACGACTAATTTCTCTTATTTTCGAAAAAAAGAAAAGAAAATGTATGAATTGGGGAAAATGTGTCTCTAAGGTTTTTTAGTCCTAATTTTCATAATTTTTGTTTATCTTTAATAACATTTCTTTTTCTTGCTAATTTACCCGACTTTCATACTTTTGACATCAAAATATTTCTTCAAGACAATACAGGTCTGTAAATAGATCTGCCATGGATTCGATTGCTTCTATTACAAGTTTGTCCATTTGGAAATTCAAATTAGATTCGAATATCTTATCAGCGGATTTTTGTTTTCTTCAAGTAGATAAAAGGAAAACTTCTATATTTCAAAGTACACATAAAAAAAAATAGCACAAATTGTGAGACAGTTAGGCAGTCAATTTGCCTTCTTTTACTACCCTAAATGTAGGAATCCATTAATAGTAATGAAATTGGAACAACAAGGGCAATATCTAAATAAAGTGGAGCACAGTAAAACTCTAGTATAGTCACTTATACTCGGCTTCGCGGATCAATGTGGCCGGTTCTAAAGAGCTTCAGCTGGAAATAGCAACACTTTTTTGTTCCTATGCAGAACTGAAAGTAATCGATTGGGGGACAATGGGTTGACTTCTCTGCTAAGATTGTAATATCATTGTATTATCTTTCATCTTTACGGATTTGATGACGGAAGTAAATAAAGCATGATTTTCTTTTTGGAAAAATGCAGTATGTATGAATTAGACAAAATATGTACGAATTGCAGCCCAAAACCAAAAGGACAAACTTCCCTAAGACACATGCAACCTATGATACAGTACGCTAAATAAAAACAGGAGGCAATAAAAGTTTTTCTGCAATTCGAGAATTTCATCGAATGAAGAATAAAGTTGACACAAAAACAACTGATATTTTTTGAAATTACAATCCCTTCTTCACCAGTAATGACCTGCCCATTTTCTCGACATAATGGAATCCTGATGTATAGCGCCATATATGCACTAACAATTTGGCTGTTTTTTTTTTTGTGTCGCTTGGTGAATAAAGCGAGCAACATGGGCAATAACTTGCTATAGTTTAAAAACAAATGAAAAAACGAAAAGAGAACTGAAAAATAAAAGTGTAAACAAGCATCCCAAAATTTTGAAAGGATGATCTTTTCAGCACGACTATGCATAAAAAATCATTTAGTTTAAATGAAGGAAAATAATCACTTAGCTGAAAATTTTTCAGGTGCATAATACATGCATCGGTTTTGCAAATTAAGCTTAAGCAACAAAATTCAGAAGCAAATAAAGAATTGCATTACGCTATGTTTCCGAAATGGATTTTTTAACGGGCTGCATTTTTATCATATCCGTTTTCCTTCAAGAAAAGCTAATCGTTAAAAGCAAGATAAGTCCAAAAAAAATTTAGTTACATTCACTTTCCTGTGTCAGCAACTCATCTTTTGTTGCAATTAACGTTACACATAGAAACATGCACGGTAATATTTGAAGCTCCAAATTTAGGGACACAGAAAAAATTTGAATTGGGTAGTATCATAGCAAAGCCTCTAGAATTCATCTTTTCATGAAGCACTTTTTTGTTTGGAAACCAAATATCAGCAATATCCGAACTGAGCATAATCAATTGTGTGTATCTGCTGGCGCAAACAATATTCAGCACTCTTTGAAAATTTTTGCACAAATAATCAAGATAAGCGAAGAAATGCACCTTAATGCCCATTATCACCTTTTTTTATTTTTAGAGCTAATATATTATTACTATTACGAACAATGGATTAGTGAGCGATCAAGAAATGTTTTCAATTTGTAATAGTGTATTGTTATTGAAATTGTAGGAAATATAGTATTTAATAGCATTGTGCTGTTCGATAACGACTTTCTATCTCAGCGAGAACTAATCAAAATTATATGTTGTTTTTCGTTTGAAAACAACATATAATTTAAACGAAATTTTTGAAATGTAATAACAAAACATATTTGCGATAAGCTAATTTGTTTGGAAAGAAAACAGTGATATCATATAATTTATTCAGAAGTAAAAAGTTTTTCATTTAGCTTATCTTTGACGTGAATGACAGAGTCGCAGGGAAATCTTCTTTTCAATTCAGCTTCAGTTTTTTACTTCATTTCGCAAAGTAGTAGTGCTTGGTTAGGTTTTATAAAATTGTTCCAGTTACTAGATTAGCTTCATCTTGTTAAGTTTATCATGAGACCCTTTTCCAGTAGATTAATTCATATTCCGGTATTTTCAGTTTCAACGTTTACTGAAAAACAGAGCCGCAGCATATCCTAACAACTACTCTAACGGAATCCTTCAGCAAGTGGTAAAGGAAAAAGAGGGGCTATGCAGTTTGCAGTAAGTTGTTCCTGTACATGTGTTGCAGAATATAGAGCTTGCATGGCCATTCAGCAACTGAAGTTTCTCCTCCATGTGGGATCTAACGCTCGAACGGAAATCGGGTCATGTGCCGTTTTTCACTGAAATATCGCCACGTGACTGCGGAAAGCTTCTGCAGGCTTCTGTTGTTACCCGCTAACGTGGAATTGAAATTTGACACAGTTTTATTTACAAATTTAATCACCAAAAATAAAAACTAAATCCTCTGTTTACTTAAATATTAAAAAATACAATAGCATATATAAATTTGGTTTTGATTATCAAAAAATTGAAAATGTTAAGATCAACTGTTCTTCGTTCTCGTTCATCATTTCGTCCAATTTTACGTCGTTCTTATTCCTCTTTCAAAGAGATTAAATTCGGTGTTGAAGGTAGAGCTTCTCTTTTAAAAGGTGTGGAAACTTTAGCTGATGCTGTCTCTGCAACTTTGGGTCCAAAGGGTAGAAATGTTTTAATCGAACAGTCATTTGGTCCACCAAAGATTACTAAAGACGGTGTCACCGTAGCTAAAGCAATTGTCTTAGAAGATAAATTTGAAAATATGGGTGCTAAATTATTACAAGAAGTTGCTTCGAAAACTAACGAAGCTGCTGGTGATGGTACCACTTCTGCTACCGTTCTTGGTAGAGCAATTTTTACTGAATCTGTTAAAAATGTTGCTGCTGGTTGTAACCCAATGGATTTGAGAAGAGGGTCTCAAATTGCTGTAGAAAAAGTTATCAAATTTTTAACTGAAAATAAGAAAGAGATTACAACATCTGCAGAAATTGCTCAAGTAGCAACAATTTCTGCTAATGGTGATTCCCATGTTGGTAAATTGTTAGCTTCAGCTATGGAAAAGGTTGGTAAAGAAGGGGTTATTACCATCAGAGAAGGTAGAACATTAGAGGATCAATTAGAAGTTACTGAAGGTATGAGATTTGATCGTGGTTATATTTCCCCATATTTTATCACAGACGCTAAATCTAGTAAAGTTGAATTTGAAAAACCTTTGATTTTATTAAGTGAAAAAAAAATTTCCAGTATTCAAGAAATTTTACCTGCTTTAGAATTATCTAACCAAAGTAGAAAACCTTTATTGATTATTGCAGAAGATATTGATGGTGAAGCTTTAGCTGCTTGTATCTTAAATAAATTAAGAGGCCAAGTTAAAGTTTGTGCTGTGAAAGCACCAGGTTTTGGTGACAACAGAAAAAACACTCTTGGTGATATTGCTATCTTAACTGGTGGTACTGTCTTTACTGAAGAATTAGAGTTAAAACCAGAACAATGTACCATTGAACATTTAGGATCTTGTGATTCCATAACTGTCACTAAAGAAGACACAGTTATTTTAAACGGTGATGGTAGCAGACAGTCAATTCAAGAAAGAATTGAACAAATTAGAAATTCTATCGATATTACTAATTCAAATTCATACGAAAAGGAAAAATTACAAGAACGTCTAGCTAAATTATCTGGTGGTGTTGCCGTCATTAGGGTTGGGGGTTCATCTGAAGTTGAAGTTGGTGAAAAGAAAGACCGTTATGATGATGCATTAAATGCCACTAGAGCTGCAGTTGAAGAAGGTATTTTACCAGGTGGTGGTACCGCTTTAGTTAAGGCTTCAAGAGTTTTAGAAGATATTGAAGTAGACAATTTTGATCAAAAATTAGGTGTTGAAATTATTAAGAAAGCCATCACTAGACCAGCTAAGCAAATTATTGAAAATGCAGGAGAAGAAGGTTCCGTTATTGTTGGAAAATTAGTTGATGAATTCGGTGCTGATTTCTCTAAAGGTTATGATGCTGCTAAAGGTGAATATACTGATATGTTAGCATCAGGTATCATTGATCCTTTCAAGGTTGTTAGAAGCGGTTTAGTTGATGCTTCTGGTGTTGCTTCCTTATTAGCTACAACAGAAGTTGCCATAGTAGATGCTCCAGAACCACCAGCTCAAGGCGGTGCTCCAGGTATGGGTGGTATGGGTGGCATGGGTGGTATGCCAGGTATGATGTGAAATAAAACAAAGACTATATGATAACAAATTTGTTTGACCCTACCATATATATAATACCACTATGCCTTGTTCGTTTTCAACATTGGCTGATATATACTTGTAAATAAATACCAAGCTATTATGTATATATATATCTGTTGTTGTTGAAGAACGTTATCATGTGAGGTGTAACGACCTAGAACATCCAAAATGAGAAGGCTCGAAATATGCTAAGCAGCCGCATAGATGTAAAGGACAAAGATAAGTGGGAAAGTTATCTGTGTGTGCTCAATTTGCCTATTCTATAATTTGAAAGTTTAGGTGTTTTCAACATATGTAAGTAAACCATGTGTCTAATTATGAGACTGCATAAATAGAAAATGACCCATCTTGGGAACTACTTAGCTCTAAAAAGATAAATTACTTTCACAGTCCTGTCCTAAAATGATAGATTAGGTTTGTTTCTTTTCTAGAAAATCAGTGCACCTTAGAAGGAAAATATAAAGTTCTTTTAACAAACTACTCCAAAATCATTATTGATTCTTGAATAACATATATATGACGAACGTAAGAATAAGGCGCCTCAAGTAATAAAAAGTACATCAAAATGATGGACAAAAAAGCAGCAAGTAAAATCAAGAAAGTTAGTCTTTATTCGGTAAGGTCCTCAGACGCTGTTCTTTCTTCTCCAGCTGTCTAGACCTGTCAAAATATAAATTTGGATGATCAATAACTTCTTGACTAGTTATGTCATCTTCTGAAATGTTATGTGTATAATTGAAAACTTTAGTGTTTGCAATAATGTAACTTCCTTGCTCGCATGAATCCAAAACGCTCATTATTTCATTTTTCGTTAAATTCATTTTTTGCAGTTCTAAAGTTATTTTATCAGTACTCCAGTCACGTAAAGGGCATCCATGATAGTCTCCTCGTCCAGGCCTTGGTTTGGATAAAATTGTTTTGTAACTCCATGGTTTATAATTAATCCTGTTACCTTCTAAACCATAGTTGTGTCTAAAATTATAGAGATATTCTTTATTAAATTTGTCCAACGTCATATGACCACCGGTTGTGAATGCCTTTGACCAAAACTTTATTGCTTCATCGGCACTTAGTCCAATACCTTTTAAAAATAAACTTAGCTGTTGTCTCCCGTTATATCTTAAATGATGATTTTCCTTCAAACCTCTGAAAAGATTTTTGATACACAATGGGTAATGTTTGCTAATTTCCTCACTCCAAACACTGATAGCATTAATATCACCATCTTCTGCATTTCCAAATTGGTTCGCATTTTTCTCAAAATCCGAAATGGTATAGCCTGATGCTAAATGATTTAAAATAGGTAATAGCCTATCATCTTCATTCAATCTAGGTAAGTTCTGGAACGCCTTTAATAGCTCACTATTTAATTTCTTGGAAAATTCAGATGCAATTAGATTGAGTTGTAAAAATTGCGGTAAATATGCAAACCCATCCTTTAAGAAAACTTGATAGCTACCAACCATTTCAATTGCTTTCTCAAATGGTAGCTTAATGAATCTTTCCTGTTGAAAGTAATTTTGTCTTTGTTGTTCATCACTTAAATTTAGTTGGAACTGCAGTGATGGTGCGAATGTTTGATATAATTCCTGTCTCAAAGACTGTTTCTCCTCTTCTGTGATGAATTGTATGAGAGTTAGGTTTAATGATTGTACAAATCTTGATTGGTCCAATGGACTTAGCATATTGTATCTAATCTTGAATAAAAATGTTTCAGCTTTGATAAATTGTTCTCTTAACTCTTTAGAACGACAGAAACACAATTTTAGAATGAAATGTGAATGATAGTCTTTTTTTCTATCCATCAAATTATCCGTATTTATGGGAAGTTGCTTCATTAATTGAGGTTTGATCATATTTTCAATGTCATCCAAGAATGCGTTGTTAGTGGATGTATACGATTCAATCTTCAAAAGAATTTTCAGTCTGTCAATTGCCCAAATTTCAAATTGTTCTAGAGTAATTTCACCCTGCGGCGGTCTATCGTAAAACGTCAATTTATTCGAATATATTTGTGCATAGAGCTTCTTCTCTTCTTCAATATCTTTTACAGAACTTAGAATCATGTCGCCATTAGAACCATTTTTGCTGCTGTCAGTTGCTGATTCATAGAAGTTCCTTCTAGAGGCAATACGTTTTTTGTTTTGCCTGAACATACTAGAAATTATGTACTATTTGTATGTTATCAGGATGGAGTTTACTATCTATTGTACAGACCAAATACGCGTGAAATTTCTTTTTAGTTTTCATTCGAAAATTTACGCGTTGCAAGCCCTTTTCACACTATTAGGGCTAGCATAACAAGTAGGGTTGAAAGACCTTTTTAGGGTTGCCAGTAAGGATGTAATTTTTGACACGAAGCAGACTTGCTGCTGTAGGAAGTGCCATTTTGGGAGAAGTGCCTTAAGGGCGGCGCTAGTTGGCAAGAATCTGCCATATTTCGTCTATTGAAATTAAGGGCGTTACCTGAAAAGAAGCTACTGCGTTGTGTCCATAGAGGGCAAGCGCAGTAGTAAAAGTCCGAACAATAAGTGAATAACCAGCGTAAAATTGGAATTGTCCCCTTATTCACAAATTCAAGGAACACAAAGGTAATCATGTCTATTCAGCTGCTTCTGTAATTAAAGAACTTTTCCCTGAAATAAAAAAGTGTACAGAGTTTTCTTCGGGGTATTCCTGATGAAATGAAAAAATTTCAAAAAAGCTGTCATATTACTTCAGCAACTGCCAAGAAATTATTTAGGATTACAAATTCAGATTTTGTTTGTGATAAATCCAATTCTATTCTTGAAAGAGACTAGTAGCTTTCACCTAGTTTAGTATAAATGGTAGTTGTTTTTTCATTTTTTTCTCTTCGTCACATAAATCATTTACTAAAAAACTTTTTTTTGTAACGTTTCATTTCAATTTAATTTGAATGATAAGACATCACTATTAGTAGTGCATCAAAATTCAAATTTTTGTATAACAAACCCGGATAAAACAGCTCTATAAAATTTTAAAATAAACTAGCTAGCTAAACAGTAATGTCTAATCATAAATTTCACGCTAATCCCAAGACTCGGTCAAATTCAAATTCACATTCAAGTCCTATTTTAGATTCCAATTCAAGCATACGAAACAATCTGACTGACCAAAATATTCACGACAGAAATACCAATAACTCAACAAATGTATTGACACCGCCACATGACCCACCACCTAACACTAGTATAGCGGCAATTCAAAAGATATTCTTCGAGTCCACAACAAAACCTAAAATTGACTTCAATAATCCACCAAAAATTTTGAAACACTCAATGAAAAATCACAAAAATTCATTAAATACCCTAATGTCAGCAATTAGAAAGTTAGAAAATGCAAACAATACCAATACTTTTAAGGCAAGTAGGAAAAATTTAAGTTTGAGAACAATTAATCGTTTAATTAATGAACAAATCAATAAAATTGAACAAAATGTACTAAACAATAATACTTTTGAAGAAAATATTAATCTGCATACTTTAAATGAGCTGACAATAAATCTACAGAATACAGTCCATGAAAGAATCATGGGGCTGCAATCTCAACATTTGAATCTTCGTAATGCACTTATTCCAAATGTTCCAAATGGAAACTCAACCAACACATTACCAAGATTGAACGTTCCTGGTACATTTCCACAGACACAAAATCAAATAGATTCACGTTTGACTTATAGTCAGAATGCTAATAATAACTATATACATAAATTAGCTCACAATAGCAAAAATTATAGTAAAAGTCCAAACAACAATAGTAATGATTTTTCACGTATTGTAATTGGAAAAGATAAAACAAATAGCACATTATTCAGGCGAAATACTTTTGTTAATAACAATGCAAATGCGTTTCCCATTTATCAAAATAGTCATAATAACTTGATCAATGATCATACTCAAAATTTACAAACAAAGAATAGTAATTATGATAATTATGATAATTATGATAGCCATTTAAACATAAGACGGCTTTCAAGTTCAGTAGATACAATTTTAAATGAAAGTCCTAAAGTTTCATCAATTCCGTCACGAAGTGTGATGACAACGCCAAAAAAACAAATCGTTCATTCTCTTGCAACTTATTCTAGTTCTGATTCAAATATTGAGAAAAAAGAGCACAGATCTCCACAAAGTTTGAATAAACTTACTAATAAAATTAAGTTTGATGTTCGGACTTCAGATAAAAATTTTACAAATGTTTCAACTCCACCAAATTTCAATAGCCAAATTCAGAAGACACCAAATTTACAACTAATCGGTAATTCTTATACACTTTTTCCTCAAGATGACGAAAATAGTAACACTGGCAAAAACATGATTGTTATCCCTTCGATTACAGATAGTGCTTTAGAGTTAGAAAACAAAAATAAATCACCAATAAGGAGTGGATCAAGCGTTTCATCACTTTCTGCTGATGACAATGTCAGTGTTAGTACTGGCGCTGAAAGAGAAAAAGAAGTTGGTTATGATGATGTTACGCTTGATGATGATGGAGAAATCAAAAAATGTTTTCACTGTCACTCATCTAATACACCAGAATGGAGAACTGGTCCATATGGTAAAAAAAATATTTGTAACGCATGTGGTTTATTTTATCGTAAGTTATTAATGAAATTTGGAACCGAAGGAGCTGGTTTGTTAATGAATTATAGGCGTTTAACATGTTCTGCAAACCGTAAAGTTCCTGCATTTATACAAATACCAAAGGACTTTTTCGAACAAAAACTTTGAAATAAATAAATAAATAAAAAAATACTAAGAAGATAAATTGATAAAAACCCAATAAAAAGACATTTTTGATACAATTTAGTTTAGAAATTTAAAATTCAATATTGAAATAATTTTTACTATATTTCTATATGAAGTTTTGAGTTTATACAAAATTATATAATATTTAGATAACAAAACTTTTATTCTTTGACCTATTTTGTTTTTTCAGACATTACGAAAGATATGTAGATTAGCAAAAAGCTTCTCCAATTTAAAAGTATCTGTGCAATTCTATTTATTTAAAAAACATCTTTTAGCCAGGTAGATGATTGTAATTTCCCTTTCATATATCCTCTGATAACATGACTAGGGATTTGTCGTATAGAAATCGTTCTGTTTAAAACTTTTCTATTTATTTGATGCGTTGGTATAGGAAGCCTTAAAATAACTAGAAATTTCACATTTTATGCAAGAAGAAAGAAGAACTTTTATTAGTAAGAGAGAGTTAGTCCAACGTTAGCATAAAAGTTTTTTTGTGCTATCCTTTTTTAGATTATATGGATCTAAAGTTTGATGGAAGGAAGCTTAACAATACATCATCTCACACAGTCTTTTATACGATTAAAATGCTGTACCATGATTCGCACTTGGAGTGACATCGAAAAGAGAATTTAATAAATTCTAGTTATTGAATCTTCAGAGGGGTTGACCTTTACTTTACAGGATCGCCGTTAATATTTTTGAATATTCAATAAGAAAAAGAAAGGGTACTACAATATCTAACAGTACTTACGGCAATTCTGAATACATCGTAGTGGTGAGCTATAAATTTTGACTTTATGGTTAATACCCTAAAAGATATCTCTGATATGGACCGCTTCACGGAAGCGAAAAAGGGAAACAAGTCTATCTTGAAAGGTCTCTCGGGGTTAGGTTATTTGTTCCGTTGTGCATTACATTATCTGCCACATTCGTAATGATTGGTCCTCAATTGATCGGCAGAAAATGACACAAAACCCAAAAGTATCACAAAAGTATCACTTTGCGAGCAAGAAATATTTCACGACGTCATAAACTTTTTTAAGGGTAGCAAAGCAATAAACAAAAAATGGAAACTCTTCCTCAAAAGAGATATCTGCAAAATAAGAATTAAGGTTTTGCTTATAACTTGCTTTATTTATTAGTTTAGATTAGGGGAATTGGCAATCTCGCCCAAAAATTTGAAATTTAGGAATTTACCGTAAATTTGCTGCCTCTTTTACAGGGTATTCTGCGAGGTAACTTAATTACAGGTAAAATTTGTATATAAATTGAGATTTATTTGGTCAGTAAAAGCATGATGCCTTATTTAGTTCAATTTAAGTTTCTTGAAAGAAAAGATTAACTTGCTAATTTAATAGGTAGCAACAAACAGGCTTTCAGAATTCAAGATGTCTTCTTTTGATGTCATTAATAATAATATTGTTTCTTGCAATAGTACTATTGCCCCAAGCAACAGTAACATTGTTTCACACAATAACTCAATTCGCCAAACTAGTTACACTTTTGCTCCAAGCAGTAATATTATTGCTCTAAACAATGGTCCTGTTACTGGAACATTGTCGTCGGCCCGTGATGACAGTATTCATGGGCATGTTAAAAGAAAATATTTTGAAAGTTCGTTTCAACCTCAAGTGTCCTACCAAAACCCAAGGAAAATATTTAAATTACCCACACTTCCTCAGAATACTTCAATGGATACTTTACTTTTAGCCGCCAAAAGAATTGAATTTGGTAATGAGTTTGCTAACCTACAAAAAGAAATGCTTCAAACTTTGAAAAATTTGACATCGTCAATAAACTTCAGAGTTAAAGTAGTGGAAGACAACGTTTTGTGTAATAACACTTACCTAGAGAATCAAAATTTGGGTGTCATTAATGAGTTAATTATTCATGTTCAAGATATTATCAAGAAAAGAATGGATTTAATCAATAACTCTGACTCGTCTAATAAAATATATTTGCCCTTACCAGTTTGTGTGCCCTTACCTTCAACTTCAACATCAAACCCATCAAACAAGACTGTAAAATTCAGTTCACTTCCAAACCAAAATTTAAATAAGATTAAAAAACCTGAATTTAACAAAACGTTAATTGATAATACAACAAGTCAATTTAATAATAATCAGAAAAGCCCCAGCAAAAGATATACACTAAATCTAATCCAAAGTCCTGAAACAAATAATAATATTCCCAAAATACTTAATTCGTCTAAGTCTGCAATAGAACAGAAAAGTTTGCCAAGTATTGATTTCATTACTAGTTCATCTCCATCAACTCAACCTGTTACTCCTGTATCAATGTCTTCTGGTTCGTCATCTGGCCTTAGGAGTAAGAATCAATCCCAATGCATTGATATCGAAACAAAACAAAATTCAACTTTTGCACCTAAAAGTAAGAAAAATACACAGAAGGCTAATAATTTGGTGTTTTCTCCATCCAAAAATAGTAACAAAGAGAGTGCTGACAACAATCATAATGAAATTTTAAACAAATCAAATGCTCAAGTAACGCAGGTTATTGATAATTTTACTTCCAAGAAATGTTTCCATTGTGGTTCTAAAGACACTCCAGAATGGAGAACTGGTCCATATGGAAAAAACAATATATGTAATGCTTGTGGGTTATTTTATCGTAAAGTTGTTAAAAAATTCGGTGCTACAAATGCAAATTTACTAATGAATTATAGAAGACAAACCTGCTGTGAAAATAGAAGAGTACCAGCTTTTATTTCACTTCCAAGTGATTTCCTACAAACCTCTTAATTAATTGACTATTCTCCTTAGTAGAAATCTATATTGAATTTTTAATATTTTCCTCAAACAAAAAAAAAAGATTAATTTTGTCATTCATTTGTATTTATTTCCTCATCTTCTTCGTTTTATAAAATATCATACATTCTATAATTTTTAATATTTAATCCTTTCCTCTTTATTATTTACTAATTCTTTTCTTTCACACTATGTTATATGCCGATGGAAAATGAAAAGGACAAACTCGCTCTGCCTAAATTTTCCAGCTTCCAAGGAGATCAGGTCTGCCTACAAAGTAAATCCCCGGGCTTATGCCTGCGAAACCCTCGGCCGGCCTCCAAAAAATCTCTGCCTAGAAGTCTTGCGGGGACGTCACCAGAGAATTTTTTTTTTCGCTTATTTTGCCGCAATGAAAATGACGGAAAATGTCCCCTTAATTTCAGTATAAATAGATCATATTTTGTTTCAATTAATCCAATTCTCCCAGGCATTGAGTTATAGAAAGAGTACACTCTGATTAAAGAAACGTAGAAAGTAGCACAAGATCATAACATATCAGAATGGTGAAAGTGAGTTTATTAGGTGCATGTGGTGGTGTCGGTCAACCCTTAGCTTTGTTGTTAAAAACGAATCCATATATTACCAATTTATCTCTCTATGATGTTCAGGATTCATCAGGTTTAGGTAAAGATTTATCACATATTAATACTAACAGTAAGGTTGATTCCTTCGATAGTAAAGAACTGACTAATGCGTTAGCCGGTTCTCAAATAGTGGTTATACCTGCTGGTATGGCAAGGAAAGAAGGTATGACAAGAGATGATTTATTCAAAGTGAATGCAACAATAATGCAAAACTTAATTAGTACCGTGAGTAAAACATGTCCCAATGCTAGAATCTTAATTATTTCGAACCCTGTTAACTGCTTGGTACCAGTTGCCGTTGAAACGTTAAAGAAAAATGGACATTTCCAGGCAAGAAATGTTATGGGTATAACTACTTTAGATATTATTCGTTCGGAAACATTTTTACGTGATTTATTATCGAATGATTTTGATGCTAAGAATAAGATAAGTGTTATTGGTGGTCATAGTGGTAATACAATTGTGCCAGTTTTGCTTGATAAAAAGTTAAACAAAATTATTAATAAATCTAATTATGATGCCTTGATTCACAGAATTCAATTTGGCGGTGATGAAATTATTAAAGCTAAAAAAGGTAAAGGTTCAGCAACTTTTTCAATGGCATACGCTGGTTATCAATTTGTTTGTGAAATTTTAGAGAGTATGTGTAATAGTCAATATAAACCAGCAAGGTTACTCCCTACATACGTTTATTTACCAGATATCAAGGACGGTTCCACAATAAGTGAAAAATTAGGTGTTGAATATATGGCTTTACCAGTAAAATTAAAAGATGGTCGTGTTGCTGAAATTGATTATTCAATATTGAATAATTTAACCACGGAAGAGAAAAAATTATTGACGGTAGCGTTAAAAGGTATTAATGAGAATATTACCAAGGGAGTTAATTTTGTCACTAGAACATCGAAACTTTGATTTTAGTTTTACTAGTTTACATTTATTTATTGTGTTGGCAATTAATTAAAATATTTTTGCATGTATGCTGTTTACTATTTTTTCTGGCAATTGATTTTGAATGGGGCATAATGTAGTAAAGAAGGAATGACAATTTTTTTATAATCATGCCTTCACGGAATTACCCAGTTCTCTCCTACAGATTGGACGGTGTTCCCGTTTCATATGCTGGATAGCTGTTGAGTTACGTGTTCAATAGTATTTCTGTAGTTTTTTTGTAATTTTCCTTTTTCTTGTCTAAATAACAAAAAAATGGAACAGAGTGTTCCGAAAACCCAAATATGAGTCTCTGAAAGGTTGATTGAAGAAAAGAAACAACGTCTAGTGTCTTTTTAGCTTACTTAAAACCTTCATTTATTTTTATTTTTTTTTTTCATTTTCCAACTAATACAGTTAAACGTATTTTCCTATTTCCTACTTCATGTTTATTTCCTCTTTGGATATATATATTTAAATATATATATATGTACCTTTTTGGAGAAATCTGGCTAGGCATAATAAAACCCATATTTGTACTTCTAACCCATAAGAAAGTAGTAGCACAATTATGTTGTCAATTATACGTAAATTACCGCTGAAAGTACGCACAGGCTGCGAACCAGACGACAATGTTAAGCGACTTTCGCGCTCTGGAAAAGGGGGAGCCGACTTCCACAAACAAATTCCACACAACGACACAAGGTATCTACGGGCCCTGGAGGCGGCGGTACTCGAGCGACTCGTCCTGCAAATGGGCAAGCCAGGGAAAAGTCCTCGAAAAGCACATAGGGCACCGCACCCGTGCCCTATCAAAAGGAAAGCCGTACCCTATGTGCCAAAATCCAGGGATCGCGACGCACCGTCGACGAGGCTGTCACGTGCCGCGAGAGAGGCGCTCATTGCCCAAACTGAAAAACGGCAAAATCATAGTATGTGAAAATGCGGGGGGTTACTTTTTGTATTTTATCTTTTGCTTTTAGATTTGATTTAGTTTGATAAACTGGATAACTAAGTGTCATTCACTGAACTATACTGAGTTTTCCATTCCGCAGTAACTGCATTATACTGTACTACATTGTTCTATAATATTGGGTTTGTTACGTTGAGACTAATCCTTACTCTTTCTCTTTTAACTTCTCTTTTGTTTACTTTTTTAACAAACTTGAAAAAAAAAAGGATAGTACTTGTTAGATCTTATTTGTGGTTATTTGTTTCGCATTTAAATCTCTGAATCAAACGAAAAAAAAGATTTCTACTGCATAAACTACCTCCGAGGATAACATTTTTGCATAAATTATAACACTAAAATAGAGTGAATCAAACTAAATTAAATCTAGAAGGAAAAAAAAAATAAAATACAATAAAAATAAAATAAAATAAAATAAAATTATAGCATGATGAGCATCAAGTCAATTACTAACGATGATAATATAGTTTATAAACACGTTCATTATGGACATGGCAAATCGACAGATTCCATTGAAATCTCATTCCCTCGCACGAATGTTATCGGACATGGTTCCTTTGGTATAGTTTTCACTACTACTTTGAGGGAAACAAATGAATTAGTTGCAATTAAAAAAGTTTTACAAGATAGAAGATTCAAAAACAGAGAATTAGAGATAATGAAATTACTGAAACATGACAATATCGTAGATTTAAAATATTTTTTCTTTGACAGAGATGATCAAAATGAAATTTATTTAAATTTAATCTTAGAATATATGTCACAATCTTTATATCAAAGATTAAGACATTTCGTTCATCAAAAGATAAATATGCCAAGATTAGAGATCAAATTTTATATGTTCCAATTATTCAAATCATTAAATTATTTACATAATTTTACTAAAGTTTGTCATAGAGATATTAAACCACAAAATTTATTGGTAGATCCTGATACTTGGTGTCTTAAATTATGTGATTTTGGGAGTGCAAAACAATTAAAACCAACTGAATCTAATATTTCTTACATTTGTTCACGTTATTACAGAGCTCCAGAATTGATTTTTGGTGCTACTTATTATACAAATCAAATTGATATTTGGTCGAGTGGTTGCGTAATGGCAGAACTATTATTAGGTCAACCAATGTTTCCTGGTGAAAGTGGTATTGACCAATTAGTTGAAATTATTAAAATTTTAGGTACACCAACAAAGCAAGAAATTTCGTCAATGAATTCAAATTATATAGATCATAAATTCCCGTTAATCAAACCAATACCATTAAATAAAGTTTTCAAAAAGGATGATGAAACAACAATACAATTTTTGATCGATGTACTAAGATATAATCCAACTGAAAGATTCACACCAATTCAATGCCTTTGTTCAACCTACTTTGACGAGTTAAAGGATAAAGATAATATTCTTATACCAAAACATAAAGAATTAATTAACGATTTAAAATTATTTGAATTTAATTCTGATGAAGAATTAAGCTTTTTAAGTGAAACAGAATTAATTGCAGTGAAAGAAAGTCTACAACTGAATGATCTTTGACATGAACTATCATTTCAAATTCTTTAGTTTTCTCTCTCATTTCTTCATATAAAGTAGATTATATCCTTTTAAAGTCAAAAATCAATCTCTTCAAGAATAATTTTAACTCGTTGTCATATATTTTACTGATTATGCAATCTTTAATGAATAACCTTACTATTTTTTTTTTCATATTTTTGGTAAAGTTTAGTTCTTTTCTTCACTTTCTTCTGGTTAAAAATGCAGTTCGTTCAATTATTTACGTTATATTTGTAATATTATTCTCTCTGCTGACACGTTATATTACGTTTAGATTTCTCAAGGTACTTTTATTTTTCCTTTCAGGAATTTTTTGATTTATTTTACAGTAGTTGTAGTTTTGAAGGCTGTCTTATTGTTATTGTATACTAATTTCCCACTAACACAAAGAGTTTGCAGAAGCATTTCTTTCCCTTGTTAATATCATAACTTCAAGTTACATTATCTCACTTCTTCAAGTGTCTATATATCGTTAGTAGTGTATTTACCGAAAAACAAAAAATAATGTACAAATGATCATTCACTATTCATTATAGATTCCTGCATTTAAGTACCTGATCAAGCAAACAAATTTGCTATTTGAACAGATCTGTTAGGAAATGCCACATTATTCAACTTTTGATCGCCATCGAGATTCAATGCTTTTTTTTCACTTTTCTGGAAATTTACGCTTCGGAGAAATCTCATAAAGAACCAATGGCTACTCACTGTAAATGAACTATCAATCAAGCAATAATTTACCTGATAAAATTACATTAGGTGAATATTTATTACATAGGTTGAAACAATTGAATGTAACCACAATTTTTGGTCTTCCGGGCGAATTCAATATGCCACTATTAGATAAAATTTCACATATAAAAGATATGAAATGGGTTGGGAACACCAATGAATTGAATGCTGCCTACGCAGCTGATGGTTATTCACGTTTGAAAAGAATGGCTTGTCTGATGACAACCTTCGGCGTGGGGGAATTATCTGTATTAGGTGGTATTGCTGGTTCATTTGCTGAACATGTTGGATTAATTCATGTCGTTGGTATGCCACCAACCAGCGTTAGAACCAAACAGCTATTAGTACATCATACTTTGGGTAATGGTGATTATAATGTATTTTATAGAATGGCAAATGATGTTTCATGTTATTCAACTATACTTGAAGATAAAGAATTTTGTTATAGAGATATCGATAAATGTATAGAGATGGCATATTTACATCAAAGACCAAGTTATTTGGGGTTCCCAGTGAATTTTGTCAATATTTTGGTTGATTCAGCAAAACTGAATAAACCATTAACACTTAAGCATACGAAACGTAATATGACATTAGAAGATGAAATAAGTAATACTATACTGAAAAAACTATACGCAAGTGAAAATCCTGTTATAATAGTAGATGCATGTATCATTAGACATGGTTTAACAGAGGAAACTGAGAAATTTATTAAGTTAACTAATTTTCCCACATATGTCACACCCATGGGGAAAGGTGCAGTTGATGAAACACTACCTAATTTTAATGGTGTATTTATTGGTTCATTGTCATCACCTTCAGTTAGAGAAGTCGTTGATTTTGCAGATTTCGTAATAGTCTTTGGCTGTTTGTCATCAAATTTTAGTACGTCAAGCTTTCATTTAAATTATAAAGCAAAGAACAAAGTTCTGATATATGACAACTACGTTAAGATTAAAAATGTTATATTTCCAGATATTTACATGGAGTATATTATAACGCGATTGAATACGACAATCGATGTTACAATGGTGAAGTACAGCAAAAAAATTCTCCAGGATACGATTAATTTACCAAAATATGATTTGGACAAAGATAAATTACTAAAGCAAGAATGGGTTTGGAATGAATTATCTCATTGGTTTAAGCCAGGTGATATTATTATAACGGAGATCGGTACATCATCATTTGGTATTAATAGAACAAAATTTCCCAAGCACACACAAAGTATATCACAATCACTTTGGGGAGCATCGGGTTATTCTATTGGTTCATGTCTTGGCGTTTGTAAGGCTATGAATGAATTAAAAGTACAAAATCCTGAACTTCCGCATAATAGAGTGATTTTATTTGTTGGTGATGGTTCATTTCAAATTGCTATGCAAGAAATATCTACTATCATTAGACTGAATTTAACTCCATATATTTTTCTTTTGAATAACCAAGGGTTTTCTGTAGATAGATTTTTACATCATAGATCAAATGCAAGTTACTATGATATTCAATCCTGGCACTATCTGAACATATTTTCTGTGTTTGGCGCTGTTGAATATGAGACAAGGAAAGTGGTAACATTTGGTGATTTGAAAGAGATGGTTAATGATGAAGCATTTGCAGTCGGCGATAAGATTAGAATGATGGAAATCATGTTACCAACAAGAGAAGTTCCTAAGGCGTTACTAGAGAAATGGATTAGGGAAAAGCAACAAGATAATAAGATTTCCGAATCACCATTTTCAATATTGACAAGTGACTCAGAATATAATAACTGGACGGATGATGGGCCTACACCCAAGAGAATAAAGACAAATAGTGTCACATCTGTATAAACCAAGGAATTTTTTCCAATAATTTGATAGACAAAAGTGATGAGTTTGCAGATTAGATCAATAACCTTCAGCTTTTATGCTAGCTGGTTGATAAAGCGGACGCTGTTTACCTTGCTAATGAATACTTTTCTGCTTTTTAACCTAAATAATTCTTTCGTCAATATCACCAACGAGATGACCTGGTTCCAGTGTTATCAACCAGTACGATCAAGCAGTGAAACCCTTACAAAGTGACTCGGAGTGACTCAGATGAGTCTTAATATTGAATTTCTGACCTGTGCACGTGATAAACAGCTTATCATCTGCGACGAACTTGAAAGCACGCAAAAAAGTGAAATTTCAATTGAAAAAAAATAATTTTTTTTTTCAGTCTAAAGATTATTGTAGTTTTTTTTTTTATTTCATTCAATAAATTTCGTTTTATTGCTTGAAATATAGAAGTAAACGCAACAAAGATGTCCACTGAAACTGCTTTATCATACGCTGCTTTAATCTTAGCTGATTCTGAAATTGAAATCTCTTCCGAAAACTTATTAACTTTAACTGGTGCTGCTAATGTTCCAGTTGAAGGTATCTGGGCTGACATTTACGCTAAGGCTTTAGAATCTCAAGATGTTAAATCTTTATTAGTTAACTTCTCTGTTGGTGCTTCTGCACCAGCTGCTGCTGGTGCCTCCGCTGGTGCCGCTGCCGGTGAAGCTGCTGCTGAAGAAGAAGCTGAAGAAGAAAAGGAAGAATCTGATGATGATATGGGTTTCGGTTTATTCGATTAAACAAAAATTTTAAAACTATATTTAAAAATATAATTAGTTTTTATGCATTTTTATATTTCAATTTAATCTTATAAACAAAGCCTTTAATATTTCAAATTTAATTTATTCTAATTTATTCATTCATTTATTTTTTTCGTTAAAATAATAAATAAATATATATTAATATCATATAATAAATTTTAATAAACCGACTGTTCTGTAACTGTTCGCACTTTACAGTTAACAATTGAATAAGATATGATTTTAGTGTCACACTATCCATTTCTTGTTTACTTTACATTTTTTTTTCCCACATTTCAAATCCCTAATTTAACTAGTTCGCATCAAATTTTTTAATGATGGATCATAACTAAAATTGTACATAATATTAATATTATTATTTAATGATGAGACAAAATAAATTACATGAATTAAATATATATTTTTAAAGTTAAATAAAAATTAATTAATTTATTATTTAATCTATTTCTTCTTTTCAGCTTCAGCTTCAGCCTTTTCTCTAGCTCTCTTTTCTCTAATACCCTTGTATTTCTTTTCGGATCTAGCTAATCTTAAAGTTCTGTAAGCAGATTGTTCTCTAGCTTCAACGGCCTTAGTTTCAATTTCAGTAGAGGCTTGAGCAATTGGGAAAGCAGCAGAAGTGGATAAGACTTGTTCAGCTTCAACCTTACCATTCTTTGGGAAAACAATAATCTTGGATTGGTATTCCTTTAATCTTTGAACATTTTGTTCAAAAATTTCTTGGTTTCTGTTTTGTCTTCTGTGATCAACAGCAATACCAATAGTTCTAGCATAAGCAGCAGTTAAACCAGCAGCTTTAACTTCAGCTAAAGTGAAACCTCTACCAGCTCTAACTTTTCTGTTGTATCTGATAGTTGGAGCTCTAACGACTGGTCTTAATAAGTCTAATGGTCTTGGAGCAATCTTGGCAGCCTTAGAAGCTCTAGCTTGACGTCTAGAAGCTTTTTTACCGGCTTGGTCAAAATGAACCTTAACACGTTCTTGCCAGTGCTTTCTGAAGTGGTTCTTTAAAAGTGGTAAATTCTTGGAGATAGCTATATTGTAATTTTAATTTTGTTAGTAATGAAAAACATTTTCTACTTAAGACAGAAATTGGAGCTTAAAAAACAATATCACACAGACCAAATTGAAGAAAAAAACTTGGATAGCTCTTCGCCGTCAATCTATTTTACTACCCTCAACATTCTATTCCAACAACAATCAAAAAAAAGTCCAATTTCATAATATTGAATTCGTAGCGATATCGTAACGTTATCTTTACATACCCATTTTACTGTTTTCCTGCTTCTTTCAGTTAGCAATCAAACAGATATAAAATATTAACTTCAAGCATGAAACTGAAAAACATAGTCTACAAAGTTCCTTTAGTGGTAGCGATGAGCTTAGAGGGAAATGAAGTCTGTGCTAGACAGAGAGCGAGACAAATTGCCGTGGGGTGTCCAGGAGGAAGAGCCACAGTTGACACCGGGCAAGTCTGTATGCCACGTACTAATTCCGTTGAAGTAGAGGGAAACGCTGGAACACGTAAAATTGGTTGATAAACGCAAAAAAATGTGTTCCGGCATATTCTTCCTAATTGGGAAAGTTAAAATTTGAGAAAAAATGAAACACAGAACACCTTCAGCAACCCAGACATTTTAAAGCACGGTCATACCAAACTCTTCCGGAAAAGCGCCGAAGCCGACGGAGGACTGTAACACCCAAACATTCTGGAGGTACTTTTTTCCTTGGCCACGACTTTCCTATCTCGTTTTCTGGAATGGCGTAAACTTCCGTTTTCGAACATACGACGCAAACAGTGACAAATTTGGTAATTTCTCATGGAAAATTTCATTGCAGTCAAGAAAGATATATTAAAATTTAAAGGCTTCTTTCAGCAAAAGGTGGTTTAGATAAATTTCCATAGTTAAGTATACAATGTCTGCCGTCCCAAGTGTTCAAGTATGTTAATTTATGAGATGAACCCATTATTCCGCGTTTTAAGCTTAGTCGTGGTAGAGAAAACTAGCTATCATGAAAGCAAGGTTGATTTTTTTTACATTAGGAGAGAAATTATGAGATGACATGAAGTAAGAAAAAAAAATATTATAATTTGTTACTTGTTAAAGATACTGCACTTCATCCATTACTTGAAAATGTTGAATTTTTTATCAAATTATGCGCAGTGTATCCGCCACGAACTATGTATCCTTTAAAATGCTGACTATGAAATAGTTATTCAATTTCATTCATTACTAACAAACAAATTCGTATTTTTAATCAATTCATGATTTAACCATTGTTAACTCAAATTTTTAAAAATCTGTTTTTATCCTTTTTTATTGATAGACCTTTGGTAAGAAGAAATCCGCTACTGCCGTTGCTCATGTTAAGAGCGGTAAGGGTTTAATTAAAGTTAACGGTTCTCCAATAACCTTAGTTGAACCAGAAATTTTAAGATTCAAAGTTTACGAACCATTATTATTAGTTGGTTTAGATAAATTTGCTAACATTGATATCAGAGTTAGAGTTACTGGTGGTGGTCACGTCTCTCAAGTTTATGCTATTAGACAAGCTATCGCTAAAGGTTTAGTTGCTTATCATCAAAAATTCGTTGATGAACAATCGAAGAACGAATTAAAGAAAGCTTTCACCTCTTACGACAGAACTTTATTAATTGCTGACTCCAGAATGCCAGAACCAAAGAAATTCGGTGGTAAGGGTGCTAGATCTAGATACCAAAAATCTTACCGTTAAAAAGTGTATATATTGCTTTCTGGGAAATATTACTTCATATTTTTGCACAAACAATTTATTTTTACAACTTTTTATAAATCATTCATTAACTGTATTCAATGGATTAACAAATCTCCACATAATTTAAAATATATATAAATAATTAACTCTATAAAAATCATAATTGAAAAAGTAAAGGTTTCCACCGAAGTATGGACAGCAAGGCTAAGTATAAGAGATGAGTGCATGTAACTGTCGTTTCCACCAAACGAACTGGCCTAAAGTGTCACGTGGAAGTCACGCGGATTCCACGTGCTCTACCAGACCCCACGTTTGTTTACATTTCGCATTTTTCAATTCCGGAAACGCGTCTTTTTCTCCGCAGACGCGATTTGAAATGTAAACAAAGAAACTTCCTCGAAAAATGTTAATTTTTAAACCGTATTGTTCCATTGTTCGTAGATGTTTAAGAAGAGTCTACAAAGCTATTAGTCGATTTCTGATAGCCATTTCAACAACAGTGGTTTAGCTGATTTAAGATTTCTTTATTTGAGTTCTAAATCTAAAAATATTCATCTTATTTTCTCGAGTAAGGTCCACCTTTTTGTAATTTATTTAAAAGTCGACTCTTAACTAGTAGATTCATTTACTGCTAAGCAAACGCGTTGATTTTAATACAGTTTCAAGACAGCATCCTACAAAAGGAAATTTTTTGAACCGAAATAGCCTGGTCCATAACCGGATTATAACATCTATGTCTTTTCAAATGACACCAACTATTTCTACAGTACAAGTTGTTGAAGACAACGTAGGTTTCGAGAAGTTAATTACAAAAGCAAAGATATTAATTAGCAAGCTATCAGTACCCAAATTAAATAGCCCTGTTGAAAATAACATTGATTTTACTAACAAGAAGAATACTTTTGTTAATGATGACACTAAAGAATTTCAAACGATAACTAAACCATCATCGCTAAATTTGAACAATTTCGATGTATCAGTTTTAGAAATAACAACACTTTTGCAATCCTTCATTTTTTCTTTACAAAGTGCCAACAACGAACTAAACCAATTGAAACTGAAAAATTTAATGTCATCAAATCATAGCAATAATGATTTACATAGAGTCGATGTTGAGAAAATTTTACAAAAGCAGGAATTTGAAAGGGTAAAAACTAATTTACTGTCAGAAAAAAGATATTTAATAAACAAACTAGAATCGAAGGACAACAAAGTTAAGAAATATAAGAGGAAAATTGTTGAAAAAAATATAGAAATTAATAGATTAGCTAGGTTACTGAATGAAAATGTCATCGATAATATTAACCATGATATTTCATCTTTTGATTATTCTAACTCCACTATATCCTATTCGCAATCTAATATAACACATAATTACTCGATTAATTATTCTTCAAATACAAGTACTATTCAACCTAATCCATCAACCGTTGAAAATAATAATGGTAATAATAATGATGCTATTTTAGATAAAAGAGGCATTTTAAATCCATCAGTTGCTACTGTCAGGAACTCCAACGATAATCCTACAGTTAGTTCTCTTTCCAATAGTCGCTCGATTCTTAACTCGAGTACCAATCTTAATACTAATAATGATGGTAATAATGAGAAGAATCAAATTAACGATAAGAATTATCATAATTATAATAACAATGCCGAGTCTACAAGCTCACCCAACATGCTGAGAACTTTAGGTTCATTAGCAACACAAGTATTAGGTGATGATGCTGCTGATACATCCATAAATAGAACTATCATCTTGAATTCAACTAGTAGAATTGAAGATGATACTGAAGCTGAAATTTCTTTTTCAGTAACTAATAACAATAACCATAACCATATCCCAGATAATGTTATTAATAGTAACACTAACAATAATATTCATATTCGTAATAGTTTAAATTCTAATAATGCCAATAATAATTTTAATAACAATCAGGCTGATAGCACAAACATTATCAATGAGAATAATGCCACTACTGTGAACAGTTCTATAACATCTACCTCAGTATCAACTACCAGCATATCGAATTTATCTGATAATATAAATAACTATAATAAAGTGGCCAATAGTCGAAATAGTAACATAATAATTGGAAACAGATTAAATACAGTACCAATTCTTTCAGAGATCAGGAAAAATGTTAATAATGAAATTTTAAATTATTCATCGGAGCCACAATTACCAAGAATGGGTAGCTTCAATACTATTGGAAATTCATCTAATGATTAATCATTTTAATATTGTCCTATGTATAAATAGATATGAAAAAGGCTTCGGCTCGTGAAAAATAACTCTATATTTATGTAAAGACATCTCAACATCTCATTTGGGAAAGAAAGATCACGAAAAGTATAAATATTTCTTTGATAAGCTGCTTTTATAATGAATGAGCAGTATTATTTCATTCGCATCCATACGCCCAATGTTTTACTGTTTCAAATTACTCAAAAGTAAAAATTATAAATATTTTTATAAACAATTAAATATATAATAATCAAAAGTCGTAAACACCAAGTACAAACCATTGATATCGTCTAAATTATACAATTTTTTCGTTGTCTTTTCATATTGGATTTTTTTAATTCGCCGTAATATAGTCCTTTATATATATTATAAAAAATAGCTAATAAAATTAAAAGGCAGAAGAAAATAAAGCATCTTTGTTCTTCTTTTCTGCAAATTTAACCTCCAAAAAAAAAAAAAAAAAAAATTTCAACAAACAACGAAATTATAATATACGGATCATGAAAAATCAGGTGGATTAATTGTTCAAGTAAGTAGATGGATCAATACCTTCTTCTGGGAATTCACTGATCTTAACATCGAAACGTTCTTGAATCTTTGTTAAAACTTCATCATCTTCCTTTGAAGAAACAAATGAAATGGCTAAACCTTTAGTACCGAATCTACCAGCTCTACCAACACGATGTAAGTATTGATCAGCTTCAGTAGTTAAATCATAATTAATGGCTAAATTAATACGTTCAATATCAATACCTCTACCGAAGACATCGGTGGAGACACAAATACGTTTATCAAAATCTTTAAAAGCTTTATAACGTGCAATACGTTCTTCTTGTTTCATATGACCATGGACAGTAATTGCGGGGAAATTTGAAGCATTTAATAATTTTGTCAATTCATTTGCTCTAGAGGTTGATTTAACGAAAATGATAACTTGATTAAATTCTAAATCATCTAACAATTGAGCTAATTTACGATTCTTTTCGCGTTCTTCCAATTTAATATAATATTGTTGTAAACCATGTAAAGTTAATTTAGTTTCATCATCAACGAATATTTCTAATGGATTTTGTAAGAAACGTCTACAAATTGGTCTAATTTCCTGAGATAAAGTAGCAGAGAACATCATGACTTGCTTATCTCTTGGAGTTGCTCTAAAGATATCTTGAACATCTCTTCTCATATCTAATTCTTCTAAAACTTTATCACATTCATCAATAACGAAATTTTTAACATGTGATAAATCAATTAATTTATCTCTAACTAAAGCCTTTAAACGACCAGGTGTAGCGACAACAATATGTGGAGCAGTTTCCTTATTTTTCAATAATTCTGCATCTTTAGTAATTGGAGTACCACCATAGAAGACGGCAGTTTTAACATCTGGCATATATTTAGTAAATCTTAAATATTCATTACGAATTTGATAAGCTAATTCTCTAGCATTACAAATGACAACGATAGCCACTTCACCTGGAACAGGATCTAATTGTTGTAAAGTAGATAAAACAAAGACAGCAGTTTTACCTAAACCAGATTTAGCCTGACATAAGACATCAGTACCATGAATGGATTGTGGAATTGTAAGTTGTTGAACTTCAGATGGATGTTCAAAACCACAATCGACAATAGCTCTTGATAATTCAGGTTTTAAAAGGAAATCTTTGAAACCGGTTGAATGAATACCTGCATAAGAACCTTTATTTTCAGCATCATTGGAAGGCTCAGTACCTTCAACAGCATTTTCAGCGGATTCAGTAGTTGCTGATTCAGTGGCCTTGGTGGCATCAACTTGAATTTCTTGTTCGTTATCAGAATATTCTAATAAATCTTCTTCACCTTCGTGGGACATATTTTTCTTGTTAATTATATCAATTGTATTGTTGTTGTTTTTCCAAATTCTCTAAAAGATAAGACAGTTAGAAAAATAATAGAGTTAGATTGAATTGAATTGAGTTTTGACTAAGTTAATTGAAATTAGTAACAAAATTCAGTTGTCTTCAGTGGAAACAATAAAACCTAAACTAGCTCAATAAGATTTACTAAACAATATTTGCCGCTATTGAAAAGTGTTTAAATACTTCCAAACAATCGAATATTTTGAAAATCCTTTTTGTTTGTTTTTTGAAACAGTCGTCCAAAAGAACACGTCCGGGTGACCCGCAGCTTGTCCTCTGCGGGATTCCCCTGGGAAAGCCGTGGCGGAACACACAGAGGAAAGCCCTAGCATCGTCACCACGCTGCCATCGCTACCCACAATCTGCCAGTTAAGTTTGTGTCATGCTTATGCATCGCGATGGAGCAGCAAGCCTGCAGCTGTTCGAAACCGGACTAACTGCGATTTCGATCAGTCATGGAATTTTTCGATAATCGTTTTATCTTTGCCAACAATCTGCGCAACAGTTCACGGCTAGATCCATCTTGCATACTGTAGTAAAACCGCGCTTCGTTGCACTCGATTAAGGAAACGATTTCTTCCAGCTCTTTCTTGCTATTTTTGATATTTTCCTCCACTGGCATGGTGGATTCCATATTATTATTCTCATCATAAATGACAGCACTGTTAGTGTCAGTTATCAAATTAATACTAGTATTATTGGGCCCAATGAGCTCGGCTCCACTACTAACCTCTCTATCGACTTTGCTCACGTGACAACTTCCATCTTGATTTTCGTACTTTTCCATCGGCGTAACACTTGTTCTGGCGGCAGGCCCTTTCAATTCCCCGTCTCTAGTCTCATAATTAGACACATTTTTATTTTCAACAGTCTTACCGTTACTAGGTTTAACTGTTCTTTTGAATAGTTGCAATATTCCTGTTTTCAATTTAACATTGAAAATCTCTGATGCGAATTCCATTATTTCATAAATGATCTTATCCTTCAATTCAGTATGCAAATCAAGTTCAAATTCTATTAATTTGTCATTATGTATATGTCTTTGGGGGTAATTAAGCTTTTGAATAGCTCGAAAATCTTTTATGTAAAGTAAATCTTTAGCAACTTCTACAATAACCGTCATCAGTTCATTCACAATTGTACTATTAATCTTATCACGAACATGAGGTAATGTGACAAATTTGCATTTTTGGATAAGTTCTTCAATTATTTGAAGATCAATCTGAAAAGTTTTGTCATTATCTTGTAAAACTATTAAAGGTTTCGAAGAAGATTCCCCAGAATTCATCGTTTTTGCTTCAGTTATGCACATTTGAGCAAAATCGTTCATTTTTGCATTTATTAATTGATTTACTTCCATTGAAAACGCAATTGATTCGTCATACATCAATATCAATGGTTTATTGACACTACTAGCTTCCAAATCAGATGTCGCAATTCTAAAACAATAGATCATGACAGCTTTGCTCATTTTCAAATTTAATTCAAATGCCGTCTTGATAATAAAATAAACATGATTATTCATCCTTTCATTTATTACAGTACTAGCATCATTTTTTTGAATGGAGAGAGAAAGCGCATTTATACAACAATTCGATAGAAAATTATAGTCATGTTTTAATCCTACTAACTGTGACAACTTGATATGAAAATCATTATAATTTGTATTATCAATACTCTCTTCGCCGCTTTTAGTATTCTGACGAGCAACAGTATCTTTAGCCTTATAAGCGCCATATATTATAAAATCTTGATGACGGTTGTAGAAATTGGAAAACCAACTTCTTTTGAGTTCAATTGGTTTTTCATTATTGTTTGATTTGTTTAAAGGAAGATTATAATAACGTTCAATAAGAAAGTTAATATCTTGTTTATTGGGTAGTACTCCACGACTAGCTATAATATTTTTCACAAATTCCAACGCTTCTAATTCACATTTCAAAACATATGGCAAATCATTTTTAAGATACATAGAAGTAGTACGATTGCTGTTTTTGTGAGTTTTTTCGGTCATTTCCTTATTTTCTATAGCAGTACTAGCAATTACATAGTCGAGCTTTTCATCTTCTTCTTTAGGTGGATTGGAAGTACTTAAAATGATCTCAGAGTCTTGGTATTTTTTCATGTGATTATTTTTTGATTTAGCGGACAAATAGCCATCATTTGAATAACATTTCTTCAATTTATCATGTAACGTAGATTTAGGTAACTTAAAATACATAGCAATTAATCTAATAGAGAATTTCGACCCTTTCAATAATGTTTGATCAGTTATATCTTTAGCAATATTACAATTTTGCTTTGAACCTGTGACATCTTCTTTTCTCATTTTGCATTTAAGGATAAACTTAATGGCTTGCTGATATCTCTTATTTTTGTCTTCAGAAAGGTCTTCTTGAAACCATTTCTTCCAAAGATAACCGATCTTTGACAGAGAGGCAGCAGTTTTTTTATTAGTTACATTTTCCACCCCCGGTATGACGTGAGGGGTCATATTGTTGTTTTGTATCATAATTGGATTTTGTTTATCAGCAGGTTTAGAATCAGCTGAAGTTGAATTTATTACACTTTTCTGTAATATGGTGGCATTATTAGTGTCTGTGGAGCTTAGCTCTGATTGGCTTATGCCGTGTTGAAACTCATTATGTAAGCTCATCACTGAATGCAAAGAAGGAAATCTTAGGTTTTTCTTATTCGGAAATATAAAGTTAAAATTGAAAATGATTTCAGTTTGGTTTGACCCATAATTTCTAATTCAAGGAAGAGTAAGGAATCTGATGGATAGCTAACAACACCCAATTTGGGTTTGGGGAATAAGAAATATATGTACATATATATAAGTTGCATGTATGCTATTAGATTGATTTTATTTAATTTTTTCTTCAAATTAAAACAATCTATTAATTAATCAATCCCTACCGAAGATATAAGTACTAATCCAATCTGTCGTAACCATAATTTTATTTCTGACGGAAACGCACATGGATAAGTAGGCATATTTCCAGAACCAAAATACGTATGAGCCACCTGAGAATTTATAGTCATTACCCCAGTAATTGAGTTGTATAATTGCTTTATCCGATCCAATATAGGCTAATGTACCTCTATGCAAATATTTAAAGTCAACAATTTGCTTCTTTAAGTTTTTTAAGTTTTTGTTCATTAAATTAATATGTTTATTAAGAGATTTGTTATCGTTATCAACTTTATTATTTTCGTTTAATAATAACTGCTGCCTTTGCTTTTCAATTTGCCAGTTCAGTTGATTAATCATTGCCATTGTTTTGAAAATTTTTGCTAAATAAATACCTTCCTGATGCGCGACTTGCGCTGTAGGTACTAAACCTGGATGGAAAGTACAATCACCAAGGGCATAAATTGAATCTTCTGCACCAAGTAATTGTAGTTTATCGTTAATTAATAAACCACGTCTTTCAGTTTGCACATCAGGTAAATGTGATGCTATTTTTTGACATAATTGATTTGCCTTGATACCAGTAGACCAAACCAAAACACCAAATGGTATTTTGACTTCTTGCCCTTCCTTTGTTTTAGCTATAAGATAATCAGGTTGAACAGATTTTACCATTGTATTTAGTCTCAGATCAATTTTCTTTTCTAATCTAAGGAAATCTTGCGTATATTCAATTAATGATTTATCGAACATATTCAAAATATTTGGTAAACCTTCAATTAATGACACTTTAATATCATTTGCAATATCTGGCATAGTTTTTGTTAAATCTTGATCAATAAAATCTTTTAAGTCAGCAGCAAATTCTACACCAGTTGGCCCACCACCAACAATGACAAAATTAAGTAAATTTAATCTTTCAGGATCATGCGGTTTTAAGAAAGTGGCCTTTTCAATATTTTTCAAAATTCTGTCTCTTATTCTTTGTGCATCTTCTACTTCTTTCAGAAAAATTGCATTTTCATTGACACCAGGTATATTAAAAGTAGTTGAATCAGCACCAACGCTAACTACTAAGTAATCATATGAAATTTCGATTGTGTCAGGATTGTCAATACTAATATTACTATTCTTATTTTTATTTACAGGAGTAATTGTAATTTTTTTATTCGCAGGATCAACATCATTAGCCCAAGCTTCGTGAAATACTATATTACTTTTTGAACGTCTCATAATTGATCTAATTGGTTCCATAATTGATTTTAAATTAATTGTACCCATTGGAGTGGAAGTTAATAAGGGTGTAAAAAGGAAATAATTTCTTGGTGAAATGACAATAACATTATATAAAGATGAATCTAATTTTTGTAATAATGAAACAGCACCCCAACCAGTACCTAAAATTACTAAAGTTTTACGTGGTGAACCATCATCTAAACTTTTTGATTGTGGTGACTGTATTGAAGGATGCGATTCTCTGTAGATGTTATATCCCAAATAACTTGTACCAAATATTAATGCGTAAAGAGTTAATTTACTGAATGACTTAAATTTACTCTTAAATGTTGAATGATTTTTTGGATCATTACTATATTTTACATCTGTGGTAGAGTTTTTCGAATTTCCTGAATCAGTTAAAGGAAACCTTTTATTTTTCAAAAGAGTTGTGGTATGCAAATGTCTTCTTGTATTTCTGGTACTAATTTGGTTAATGAGTTTTGTGCTTCCATAAGCAAATCTATTATCATAATTCTTAAGATTAGTATGATAACGACACCTTGATATGTTCGAAGAGAGTATCACCTTCTGTGGAAGACAGTTCCTTGCAATTGCCTTGATAGTGCTTTGATTACATAACAAATTCCCCGTTCTCTGGATCATAGCGGCAAATATAATTGATTTATTGGTTGTTTTTATATAGTTCTACTTAGTTTGTGGTGAAAAAAAACAACAGTAACAACGACGGAATTTTTTATTGTGAGTCTTCGAAACTAGGGGAGCACGTCACGGGCCGCAATGCCAAAACTCAACAAAACTGTTATTGCTGAAAATTGGGACAAACCATTGTACCCTTGTTTCCTGTTGGATTTTATACCCATTCGCTGTTCAACAGAGAATTGTAATTCAAAGCGTTTTCATTGGTCGGCGCGTTTCGGCAACCCCTAACATATATTTTTCACTTCATCGTTACCGGATTTAAAATCATTTAATTCCGTTTTCAGACATCTTTCGAATTGTTCCCACATGAATTGAAGGCAACAATTTGTCAGTACCGCATCGTATCTGTCCTTACTGCTTTCATCTCTAATGAATGCATGCTGTGCGTCCAACAATTCCAAAAAACTGAAACGTTTACCATTGGAATTCAATGCCTCCCTAATTTTGGTCCTACCACTGACTGGGACATGTGGGTCCTTTGTACCAAAAATTAACAGAACTTCTTGCTTGTCAGAGTCCATCTCGAGACAGATCCGTTCTAGGGTATCATCATTTGTATTTAACCCTAATGTCTTCGAATGAACGTCGGTGGGGAAAAAACACGTAGCACACGAAATTCTTGGATCTAACAAACCCCTAAAGGCTAAATGTCCACCAAGGCACATTCCAGTAACGCCAATTTTTCTTTTATTGAATTGTGGTAATTCGTATAACAAATCAATACAAAGTTTATTATCTGTATCGTAAGATTCCAACGGTTTTGTAATCTTCAACTTATTGCCCAAATCTGTTCCTTCATTGTCATAACTTAATGGACCCGGTGGTACAAAATTATGATAGATATCTGGACAAATAACAACATAGCCTTTGGAACAGATTTGTTGCGCAAAACGACGTACTGGCCCAGTAACTTGGTATATTTCACTATAGACAATAACTCCTGGGAATTGTGCGTTGGGATAATTAGGTATTTGAGGTGTTAGTATATAACACCTCATTGTGGTATTGGTAGTGGAATCCACCACATCTTGAAAAGTCTCTTTAAAAAGCATATTTTTTGAACAATAGTAACTTAAAGATATGTCTTTAATATTGACAAAAAGTAAAAGCGAAAAGAAAAAAAAAGAGTAATCACATCACCAATGTCTTATATGTACTACCGTTGTCAGGTCTTGTGACCCTTTGTCATTCCAGTTTTCCCTTTAGGGGCCAAAACAAAGGGAACGACATTCGACATTTCACTTTTTTCCAGATTTATGCAGCTCGATGAAATTTACCATTTGCCTCTTTAGGTAAAGTTATTTACGGCATTTCCGACAAACCTTGGATAAAACAAAAAAACAAAGAAAAAGAAACACGACATGTGTACAAACCAGAAGTTAAAAAAACTCTAAAAACCCAAAAGTTATCTCAAACTACCGCAATGGGCCAATGTCTTAGGCATTACTAAAAAGGGTCTTCAGTGTCGCAAAGTGCTAAATGGTGACATTGACTATTGTCATTACCACTCCACACAGGGACATAACGCCAAATTTCAAAATACAAACAAAAAGAAACTTTATAGCAACAACGAACAAAACGGAAATAAGAACAACCCCACTGCAAGAAAAAGCCCTAATAACAATTTAAACAACTTCAAAAATGGGATAAATTATTATAATAATGACTGGCCTAATGGTAGACCTGGTTTTATTTACATTTATACTTACAAATTATTATACGACTCAATTATTACTAATAACTTGAAACTCGTCAGTTGGCTGCAAATAGATAACTCTATACTTTTAAATAACAAAAATTCTGGGATTTCCAAACATAATAAAGGATATAACGATAACCAAAATGATAATTGGTCACTAAATGGTATGATATTATGTAAAATAGGTATGACAACAAAGAAAAATGTTGAATTGAGGTTAGATGAGTGGCGTCAACAATGTTACCACGACATTATCAATTTAACACCAAATAATACCACTAGATTATTGAATAGTTTAACCGAAGGTGATACCAAGCGAAAGAATAAGTCGAAAACTTTAAGTAATTTATTCAAATTATTGAGCTTAAAGGAAACTAAAATATCAAAGAATGATAAACTTACGAATGGGAAGCACGAGTCGAGAGATACAAAAAATTTACAAATTTTTGAAAGTAAAGTACCTTCATTAGTAACTTATCACAACGGCGGATTTTATAATGATGGTAAGGGCAAATTAAACCTTTTACAAATAGAAGATGCTTTACATCAATTATTTTGGAAAAAATATGGTAAGGGTATCATTAAATGCTCCGGTTGTTATAACGGTACACTGACAGACGATAGGATTAGAAATACTAACTTTAAGAGCCAAAGAAAAAAATATAATAATACAAGAAATCATATTGAATGGTTTTATGTCCCAATTAAAGATTTACCAAATATCTTGATGACCATCGATAATTTTTGTTTATCTCAAACAAACGTTATTCCTGGAAAACCATACTGATTGCTCTACTTATATACGCTTTATGTAATACTATCTCCATTCATTCAATATATCTTGCATTTCTGACAATATTTTTTTCCCATTTAGTTTTCTTGTACACTTTTGTATAAACGTTCGATCCGTTATCTCGTATTCCCCAATGGTACCTTCTTCAATCAATTTAACAAACTGTTTTACAAATTTTTGATTTTTGTCTAAAGAAGATGAAATGGGTACTTCCACCAACAAGGCCCGATTGGGGAACTCTGTCTCTGTCATTAAAGATTCGTGTACCTGTTTAATTGCTCTTTTACTTACAAAATATTCTACCTTCAAATCTTGCACCTTTTCTTTGTTTGATTGACTTGAACTATTGATCACATTTATAATTTGATAGCCGGCAGTATTTCTACTTCTGCTTCTATCATTGCGCTCTATGAAAAACTTTGTTATACTCAATACATTTATTACATTCCCATACAAACAATTTTCCATTTTATTTTTATTGAAAAATTCAAGATTATCTTCATGTTCAATGTCTTCTTTGATGCTTTCATCTATATTTAACCCAAATTGAGTATTATTGATTAATATTTGAAACTCTTTCCACCTTAACCTACGTAATGTCCTCCACATATTATTATTTTGAATTAAATTGCAATTTATAAAGCTGTATTGCCTCATGGTACTGAAAGTTGCGTCGTTACTCATTCCGATATTGTAGATCGTAATTTTGGGGAAGTTGGTCAGTAAATAGTGAATAAACTGTAAACCAAAAATTGTACTACAGCCATCAATTATCAGTATTTTAACTGGTGTACCGTTGTTGAAGGTATGACTTGGCTGTATTAACTTAGCGATTTGCTTGAGGATCTCCATTATGACCTTCTGTTTTATTTCCCCAAATATATTATAATAATCATTTTGTGTCATTTCCTTTTTCGGTTTAACATTGGAAAAAAAAGATGAAGAAATTTCGATATTTGAAATCCAAGAAAAGATTCAACTCTAGAACTATAACCGATTGGAAAAGAAAAAATGTCTACTGCTAGAGATGAACAAAGGAGGCTCATTGAAAACTTGATGGGTAAAGATAGAGGTTTCAAAAACCATAGCACCAGATACCAGTATAAATCACATCGGTATAGTAATGGTACTTCACACACTCTAACCACTTCAAGTAAAGAACTTAATCCACATGATCCGAAAATATGCAAATCATACCTTGTAGGAGACTGCCCCTACGATTTGTTTCAAGGTACTAAACAAAATATGGGTAAATGTCCACAATTACATATTACAAAATTTAAACTACAATATGAAAGAGATGTGAAGAAGGGTAAACGTTATCCAAGTTTTGAAAAGGAACATATGCTAATAGTATCGAGATTTATTAATGATTGTAATGCACAAGTTCTACACGCTGCCAAGAAATTAGAACATACTCCGGAGGAAAGAGCCAAGATACATGAAATTACAAAAGAATTAGATATTTTAGATACGAGAATAGGTTTGATGTTTCAAGAGATTGATGCGTTGATAACACATAATCAAATCACTAAGGCGATTCAACAATCTGTTATATTAGAAGAATTAAGATTGAAAAGAACAATTGTAGCGAAAAAAATTAAAAATATTACTGAAAATTTTGGACAATCAGCACAACAAAAATTACAAGTTTGTGAGGTTTGTGGCGCTTATTTATCAAGATTAGATACTGATAGAAGATTGGCAGATCATTTCTTAGGGAAGATACATCTAGCTTATGTAAAAATGAGAGAAGCTTATAAAGAATATCAAGATAGGAAGAAGGAAGAAGAATCCTAAATTCATTTTAGTAGATTTTTTTCTTTTGATTTTTTCTAATTTATGTATTTATATATATTCGAATATTAAGTTGGTAATAAGAAAAAACATGAAGATGAAGAGAACATAAGTCGGAGCAGTTTTCCTTCTTTACTACTGAATTAAGGAAGAAAAGTTATCTCAGTCATGGGTATCTTCACTTTTCTTAGATGACACTGATTCTGAGGTATCATAAATTATAGTATTCTTTAATGGACTAGACGACCTTTTATTCAGTCTATGTACGTTCGACTTAATCATATTATCATATGCAATTGGGGGTTTCTTAGAAATATTCCTCTTACTGGTCTTGTCATTTGGAATAAAATTGTTGCTCATGTTATTATTAAAACCATTAGTCTGGTAAAAAACATTATTTTTTTCATTTGCTGATGAATTGATTGGAATTGATACTATTGAAGGCGTTGATCTGCCAAGCGCTGAAAAATGATTAAATTGTGGTTTGTGCTGGAGATACAACATATTTCTTTTATCATTGTCATTGTCGTAACCCCACGTCCAAAATCCATTGTTGATATTTTTATGTTTATTTGATTGATTACGGATGTTTCGATCAGATAAATATCCAGTATCTTGTAACTTTTCAAATTTTTGTTCATTGAAATTATATTTTTCTTTGATCAATTCACCATTAAGCGAGTGCGTTTCAAAAATTCCATTTTTAACTGGTGCCTTTGAAAAATTAACCACTTGATTATTAAAAGAATTTCCCTTATTATTAGTGTTCATCAATAAGGGTTTGTATTTCCTTGTCCATCTCGGCTTGGTGACTTTTAATTGATATTCATCCATAGTGGCACTTGATAAGACGTTATCATCTATAATTCTCAAATTATAACTTTTGATTAGAAAATGGAAAATGTATTGATTTATTAATATCGCTAGGAAGGTAAGGAATGTCACATTACTAAATAAAAGGATGATCAAAACCATGGGTGAAAATGACATGAAAAGATGAGTGATAAATTTAGTTGGGACCCATTTGGTCAACTCAAAATAGTAATCTTTATTATTAATTACCTTAGGCTTTTTAGCTTTATCACTTTCAAAGAAGAAGTTATATATTTTTTTGAAAAAACTGATATTTTGATTATCTGATTGTTCATCCAAATTATCGTTAAAATCATGTTTCAAATTAGAGAGTAATTTTTTCTCAATATGAGTAGTTTTGTTCGATGCTTCGTTGATATAGAAAAGACCATAACTTCTAAAATATCCAAAGAAAAATTTATAACAGGTATAGACATTCAATATGACAAATATCAGATTGAGAAACTGGACAACAGCATCTGAAAGCCTCAAGAACCTATAATAGATTGTTTTATCATGGGGCAGAATACCATTTAACTTAATATTATCAATTTTTTCTAGCAATTTATATTTCTTTAAAGTAGCAGATTTGTTAAAATCGAATATGGTTTCGATACGTTTATTATAAATTCTGGAATGATTGGGCTTAATAAAATTGTCTTGGAAATATCTAATCAAATAGAAGAATAATGTTAGAAAATGTCCCAATGGTTCTGCAATTTCAAATGCAATTTGGTCCCAGTCGATTAATTCAATTTTTTCATTCATTATCATTAGAATATCTTCCCAATTCAATGTCGTTAAATACAAGAGCCATTGTATCCACGACATCTCGTCCATTTCAGTTTCTGTATCGTCATCATGTTGGGTCCATGTACTATGCGTAACTGCAGGCATCGCGGAGATCGCAGCAAAGAAGGACGGAAAGATTGCCAACAAGTCAAGGTAAGAAAGTGAGCAGAAAAAAATGTCAGTTCACAGCAGCTTTAGACGCGCAAATCGGTACCAGACGGCTTGTAAGATGCTAGTTTCTAACCTCAAATGGCTGGAAGAAATCGTCTAAAGTAAACCTTAAAGGTAAATTAAATTTATTCTGGAAAAAATGTTTCAGATTGAAACAAACCACAATTCTGAACATTTACACGCCGTCTGCCGCAAACAAAGCATTACCGTTGTTGTTCGCAATGAGTGGCAAAGATAAGAAGACGCTCGATTTTGTCAATACCCGCCTTTTAGGTAAGAAAAGAGCTATTGTAGAGACAGTTATGGAAGAGAATCCATCCAGCGAAGGGGATATCATCCAGGGATTCATGAAGGAGATTGACACTGAAACTACTGTAGAGCGTGCAGAAGTGATTGAAGATTGCTATCAATTGCTTGAATCTGAACCCATGGAGTTAGATAAGCAGAAACATTTGAATTATTTGCAATATGCTATTAATAACTCATACCCAAGTCAGTTAACTGCATTAGATGCATCACAACCATGGATGGTTTATTGGATTATGAATTCATTGAAAGTATTAGATCTAGAAAGTTTCACAGATGATTATAAATTGAAAATAGTTAATAAGTTCGAACAAATTTCTGCCCATGGTGGACCATACGGTGGTGGGCCTAATCAATTACCACATATTGCTGGAACCTATGCTGCCATTAACGCATTATCTTTGGTTGGAAACTATAATGATTCATGGAGTAAGATAGATAGAACAGCCATCTACGATTGGCTTTTGAAATTGAAGCAACCAAATGGTGGATTTAACACATGCTTACCCGTAGGTGAAAACGATACTAGAGGAATATATTGTGCGTTAAGTGTTGCATCGATGTTGAATATGTTGACTCCAGAATTGTGTGAAAATATAGTTGACTATCTCGTCAGATGTCAAACTTTTGAAGGTGGATTTGGTGGTTCACCGCAAGAAGATGAAGCACATGGTGGTTATACGTTTTGTGCAGTGGCTAGTTTATTAATACTAGATTCTTTAGATAAGATTAATGTGGAGAAATTACTAAGTTGGTGCAGTTCACGTCAATGCGATCAAGAGAAAGGTTTTAATGGTAGAAACAATAAATTAGTAGATGGTTGCTACAGTTTTTGGGTAGGCGCAGTATCTGCTATGTTAGAGGCAGAATCCCTTGGTAATTGCATCAGCAAGGATGATTTACACAAATATATCTGCCAATGTTGTCAATCCGTAGAGCAAGGTGGTGGATTAAGAGATAAACCAGGTAAAAATGCAGATTTTTATCATACCAACTATGTTTTAATGGGGCTAGCCATTTGTGACAGCAAATTCTACATCGACACCCGCTTATCCTTACCTAAATATGCCTCCATAGCGACTGCTCCAAACGACGAGTCCCATTTCAACAGTTCACATTTACAATCCATCAACCCAGTATATGGATTACCGTCCAGCGACGTTCTGGAGATGTACAGATTCTTCCAAAAGGCCGGGCCCGCCAACCAAAAATGAGGCCTCCAACAGAACGCCAGCCAGACACCAAATACGTAATGCATATATAAGAAAGTATACACACACGGGCGATCACAACCACCTCATCGCAACGACGTCTTGATTTTGATATTTTGGTCCTGAAAAACATCTAATTTTGCCTAAACCAACCCTACATTAACAAAGGATATCTATCTGAAGAAGGCACTCTAGATATTAGGAGCAAGATGCCACGCAATGCCATCAGAGCCTTCATGAGAAGACAACTCAACGGTAACCCCACAGAAACGTTACCTGGAAGTTTTCCTCGAAATAGCAACGAGCATAGTGGAGATGACAACGAGAGTAACGAACCAGATAGCAATCCTCGCACAGAAGCTGCTTCAAATCTTATAAAACAAGTAAGGTTGCTATTCTTAAGAGTACCTCTTTTGATCTTATATCTACTGGCCTCTACCCTTTTATTAATTTTAGCTTTGCTTAAGAAATACTTGAATTTGAATAGATTTTATGATAAGGTTAATATTGAACATTCTGATCCAGCCACAGAGTTAAGCTTATTGCTAGATAGGTTGAGTGCACAATCTAATTCACAACTTTTAAACTCAAATTCTGCTTACACTTTTGGTTCATTATATAATTCTGCTGGTTGCGCCATACCAATCAACTTAATACAACAAAATTATATTGATTTATTGAATAACTGTGCAGAACAATGTAAATTTGGTTTAATTTATTTACATGATCCCCTTTTAAATGATCCTATGAAATTTATTGATAATATTCTTTGTAAAGAAAGATTTGTCAACTGTATTAAAAATTATCAAATCTTATTATGGTTCGGTGAAATAACTTCCACTGAAGGTCTTCAAGTAGCAAACTCTCTATCCATTAGGGAATTTCCATTTATTGGTATTGTTGCATTGAATAATAATGATAAAGTTCAATTAATTACCAAAATTACAGGCTCCATTGATAATTATAATGCAAATAAATTTGAAAATATTTTAGCAAAGACCTATCCTCGACTTTTGCATATCATTGAACAAAGACAATCGGAAAATTATAATAATAGTTTAAGACAAGAACAAGATCTTCGTTTTAGAGAATCATTAAGGCGGGATCAACAAAGGGATCTTGAAAGGCAATTACAAAGGGATCGTGAAAGATTATTACAAGAAAGACAGATGCAAAAATTACAATGGCTTTTTTGGCAAAGAGATCATCTTATTCCAGAGCCTACAATGGAAGATAATGTTAATATTGCTAGAATTGCCATTAGAATGAATAATAAAAGATTTATAAGAAATTTTAATGCAGCTTTAACTATAAATGAAATATACATTTATGTGGAACTAATAAGAAATAATATACTCGAGTCTACAGAAGTAAATATGGGTCCACCTCCATCAGATTATATTCATCATTTTGATTTCAGATTGATTGTACCGGTTCCTAGAAGGGAACTATCACCAGAGAGTGTAATTAACGATGAACCATTAATTTGTCCATCTGGTAATATATTGGTAGAGTCTGATAGCTAGTACCATTCCTAGGTATTTGTTTTTCATATTTTATTATCTTACATTAAAATGTCATAAATAAATATATATCAACATTATACAAAAATCTATATTTTAATAATATTATTATCAACTTGAAAGAAGGAAGGCTCAATACTTACATATCTTCTTTTTCAAAAGATGTTCTGTTCTAGTTTAGTTCTGCTCATATCAAGACATTAACACAGCGATTGCTTTAAGTAATTAATATTACTTGAAAGTACTGTTCAACCCATTGCTGGCAACATATATTCTAAAGGTTTTTTAGTTTACTTCATTTTTTACCCGATTTAGCCTTGCTCTTCTTCTTTTTCTTCTTAACTAAACCCTCTATATTACTTTTGATTAAAGAACTATAATCTTGCCAAAATTTATCCAATTCCGTATAGTCTACTATTGTAGAGCATTTAACCTTTTTAGAGTGTGAACCATATGATATTCTAAGCAATAATTTGTAGTTCAAGTCAGAGAATGGTTCTTCAACTTTGAGCGTGGATTCCTTGGAGATATCAAATTTTGGATTATCTGTTGTATCAAATTCTAAATTACCATCAATTTCATCACGTTCAACTAATCTTTTCATTGTGAAGCGCACTGCGATTTGCTTTTCATTTGCAACCTTTATGAATTCTTCCGCTTTTTTGATAAATGCATTATTATCAACAACCTTAGAATCGCTCATTGTTGACAGGCGTACCTATATGTGGTTTATTGTGGATTAAGTTCAATATAGCGTAATAATTGCCATTTCCAAAATCAGTATTGCAATTTTCCGATAGAGAAAAATGACAAAACTTACCCGCAATCTCTTCCAATGCTACAAGATACCTCTATGGACCACAACGAAGGTCAGCCTGCATTGGAATGATGTGGTGGCACTATGTTCTACTTTCAACTGACAACGTGTTTATTAATCTAAAATGACACATTAATTTTGGTGTTACGTATTATTCATATATATGTTTGATTTTTCTACAAAAGCTGGAATTTTACCAACATTGCTTTAAGACTCCAATGAGGAGGTGAATTGCCCAAATCAGTTAACAACTTGAGCTTCTGAATTAGCTTCTTGAGCTTCGGGAGATTCTGGAATAGAATCTGGAGTAGCTTCTTGAGTTTCTGGAGTAACTTCTTGAACTTCTGGAGTAGTTTCTTGCACTTGTGGAGCTTCTGGAATAGATTCTGGAGTAGCTTCTTGCACTTCTGGTACAGCTTCTTGAGCTTCAATAGTGGCAGCAGGAACAGCACCTTCAGCTACTTCTTGAGATTCTTGAGCGTCTGGAGTTGGCTCTTGAATTTCAGGAATAGCTTCTCTTACTTCTGGTGCAACTTCATTAACTTCTGGAGTAATATTTTGGGCTTCTTGAACTTCAGGAACATTATTTTCAACTTCAGGAACTACATTTTCAGCTTCTTCAACATTCTGAACTTCAGCTACAATGTCTTCAGCTTTGTCACCTTGGGGCTCAGAGTCTAATTGCTTCACTAATTTAACATTTCTGTCTTTAAGCATCCTCTGAATTTCATCATCAGCTAATTCATTACCGTTCTCATCATGGAATACAATGTTTTCATGCTTTTCACCATTTAAGACTTTTTCTGCAACTTCTTCTTCAGTTAATTCAATTACAGTTTCTTCCATGCTTGGTGGTGAATCTGCTACAACTGTAGCCGGATCGGTCTTCATTGGGTAACCAAATTCTACAGTTGGTGTTTCAGATTTTTGCTTATAGGCTGGCTTTTGAGCATTAAACTGATCAACATCCTTCCAATAAGCAGTGCAATCATATTCCCATGAACTCAACCACTTTGACTTACTACATAATTCATTAGTCCATAATGAACCATAAATGATAGAACTTCTAATGCTGTAGAAATAAGCACAACCAACAACAAAAAAAGCAATGATAGTTAAACTGATTTGTTTATATTTTGGATTTATTAAACCAATCATACCATCAAAACCATGACCTAACGCTAAAGCACCGAAATAATAAGCTGGTAAATATTCAATAATCTTATGGTTACCATTCAAAAAAACAATTGGGAACATATACATAGCAAGACCTAATAAGTATTCAATAACTTGAACATGGAAATTAATGCATGGAACAGTTTGTAAAATTTGATTACCTAATTGCCATGAAATCAATTCAGTGGCAAACCCAACGGTAAATACAATCATAAATAATGTAACGGACCACCACATAACGGCGTTACCCAAGAAAAAAATAGTTTCAAAATTATCTCCACCCAACGCAACACCATTCAACATAAATGGCCAAGTTATTGGATTAGTAGTGAAATATTCCACGACATCCATTTTATCAGCAACATACAACATTCTATTGTGTGTTTCTTTTAACTTTTGCCAGAATGAAAGTGCTGGGTAAGAAACCAATTCTGGATCTTCAGGTAAGAATGGATGATCATTAAATTCGATATACCAAGTAGATAAAGATTCCACACCACCAGCACAACTGACTTCTTGTTGATCAAAACCATCAACATTCTTTGTTTCATGCGAAAATAATGTGCAACCAGTCATAGCATGAAATAATTTGAATTTGGTATCAATGGCTTTAACATATTCTTGAGCTTCGCCTGGTTTAGAACGTTCTTTAACAATTTGAATGGTCCAGTCATCGTTAGCATCACCTTCAAAACCTGGGTAACCATAACAAGAAACTTCCTTTTGCCAGTCAGCTTGAGATGATACTGGTGCAGGATGATCATGGGAATGTAATCTACATTGTTGCTGTTTATGTAAAAATCTAACCTTAGTACCATCAGTAATATTGGTGAAGTTTGTGATTGGTTGTAAAGACTCAGTGTATAATTCAATTTGCCATTCATTTAATGGATCCTCATAAGGGTACAAAGTAACTTGTAATTGTTTAGAACCACCTTTATAATAGTGAGAATGGGAGTGTAAGTAACCACCATATGTACCAGCATGACGAAGTGTAATGGTAGAACCAATACCAACATCGGCATTAAGATTTTTTGGAATATTAGAGTTATTCAAACTTGCTTTGAAATCGGATGAGAAAATATTAGCATCTATACTGTACTCTGTAGTTAGTTGGAAATGAATGAAGAAAGAAATTAAGTAAATGATGACAGGGATTGAAAGACCAATTAAACTTTTAAAAGTTGTATGTTTAATAGTAGAGCAGACAGGTTTAGTTAAATCACCTAAAGTGAATACGAATCTGATGATTAAACTTAAACCAACCCATGCTAAAACAGTTATAGCTATCCATCTTGTAGAAATGGCACAACCTAATGCAATTGCAGAACCAATGATGTATCTATAAGCATCTCTTGAGCCATCTGGATAGATTTGTGACTTTTTGAAACAAAAAATGGCTAAAGCGATAAAGAATAATAATGGTGATTCGGTAAACACGAAACGAGAAATTGTAATATAACCATTTTCAAAAACTAAGGCCAAAGCTGTAGCAAAAGCTACGTAGATTCTAACACCTGATGCACGTAGTGTTAAGTAAAATAAGACGACAGTAGTTAAACCTAAAATAGCTGATAAAAATCTAAAAGAAGCGTATGGAACGGTATTTGGATAAGGATAATCAGTATTAGCAAAGTAGTAGTTACCGCTAAATCCATTTAAATAAGAGTAAAAATAATATAATAAATCACTCAATGGTGGATAAGTGGATACAAAAAATTCATTCTTGATATATTTTGATATATGAGAACCGACAACAGACTCATTTTGTATCACAACATTTGGGGCATCTAATTTATGTAGTCTAATATAACTACCAATAAAGACCAAAACTGCCATTAAACCTTTCTCCAAAATAGTAGATGGTGTACGATTTTTGATCAATTCATCAGTGGAATCAATAGAGATGAAAGATCTTTTTGGACCATGTTTAATATCAATTTCTTCAACGACATTATCCAATTGAAATGGTTGTGAAGAAGGGTTGGACTTAGTGTGAGATTTCTTACTTGCAGCCATTGTAGATTAATTAAAATGTCAAATGGATGAAGCTGAAAAAGGTATGGAGTATGGTGGATGTTTTCGCTGAAGTTGTCTGTGACAATTAAGAAGATTGGAAATACTATGGCTTTTTTAAAAGAACATAATGTGATTTACTTTTTGCAAGTTAAAAAACTGTTACGTGTAAGTTTCGAGGTCTGTTCTGCGGCCACGTGACGAGAAAGTCATCCCGCTGGGGTCTTAGGGTTGGTCAAGCCCTTACTTAGTCAAGGGTTAGGGTGAAGGATCGAACACCTGGGTCCAGTAGTGCTTTCGAGTAAGACTACATTAGTATTGTATAATTATTTATCTGTAATTTAATCTATATGTACATATATCTCCAACATGAGCGACGTAATAGTCTCTTTATTGCACGTGGCATGATGTCATTGCTCATTTGGCGATTGATTCGACTACACTGCTAGTAACGTTCTTATAATCTTCATAGTTGTCAAGATATTGTACACATGGGAAATCCCAATGTGGCAACCACTTAGCCTTCTCACATTGATCTTTAGTCCATGGCAACCCATAAATAATTGGTTTGAAAGTATTGAAACAATAGAAACAACCAATAACAAAGGCAATGATGAAGGCATAACCAACTTGTTTTCTCTTTCTAAATACATATACTACAACTATGTCCAATGCATGCGCTAATGCCATCATACCAAAATAGTATGCAGGTAAATAATGGTGTAAAAACAATTGACGTTTCATCAAAAACGATGGAATATAATGTAGAAGAAAACCTAGCCCATAATGGATAACTTGAATATGGAAGTTCATAACATGAGAGTCCTGTAAAATTGACTTACCTAGTTGCCATGCAATAAGTTCAATGATTACAATACCAACAAAAAATATCATAGACAAAGTTGTGGCCCACCACATTACTAAATTACCCAATAAGTAAATACCTTTGTTATCTTGTGACCAATAGTTTATACCACGTCTTAAGAAAAGCCATGTGTCTGGGTACGATGCATAATAATGTGTATCAACTAAATTCTTATTGATATCCCACATCTTGATATTTGTTTCAACAAATTTTTCCCAAAATGTTGGTTTATCATAACTTATTCTTTCAGCATCAACGTCAGCGTTAATATTTTCATTGCTTTCCACGTACCAAAGAGTTAAATCTTTTCTACCATTGTAAGCACAACTGACTTCTTGTTGACTGAAACCCCACTCAGGTAATTTAACATCATGTGAGAAAAGATAACAACCGGTGGTGGCATGTTTCAACCTGAACTGAGTCTTCAAAGCAATAATTCTTTCTTGAGCTTCACCTGGTTCAGAACGATCTTTATCGATTTCGATGACCCAATCATCATTGATATCACCATTGAACCCATTGTAACCATAACAAGAAACTTCCTTTTGCCAATCAGCTTGAAATGATGCTGGTGCAGGATGATCATGTGAATGCAATCTACAAAATGTCCTCTCATGTAGTAATTTGATTGAAGCACGATCAGTTAAGTTTTGGAAAGTTGGATAGGTCATACCGGGGTGTGTGTTCAACTCAACAAGCCAGTTATTATTATCGTCTAAATGACCATATAAGGTAATCTGTTGTTGTTTAGAGCCCGTCTCATAGACATGTGAGTGTGAATGCAAGTAACCACCCATAGTAGAGACATGTTTTAAGGTTATTGATGAGGTCACACCAACATCCTTCAAAACTTGCTTTGGAATAGTGTTACCTTCCAATACTGATCTGAATTTTGAAGTCATAAACCCAGCACCTTCACCTTCTTTAGTTAATATATCGAAATGAACTTTAAACATGAAAAGATAAACAATGATTGGAATACCTAAAAGGAATGCCAATTTCAGAAAGGCAATTCTAATAATTTCTTTAGGTTTTTTCGTTAAATCACCAATCATGAACCACAATCTCCAAATACAAAGGACTCCAATCCAAGTAATTGTAAATAAACCAACCCATTTTGATGATGCGGCAAAACCTAATGTTAATCCAGTGATAAATAGAGCCTTCAATGAATTGATTGAGTTGGTTGGATATATTTCATATTTCTTAAATGAATATGCAGCAAATGCAATAAAGAAAATTAATGGAGAGTCCAGTAAAATGTAACGTGAAATGGTAACAAATGAATTTTCAATAGCAAAACATACAGAAGCCGCTAAAGCAACCCAAATACTGACACCAGAAAATCTTAGGGTAAAATACATCAAGTCAACAGTAATGGCACCTAAGATAGCTGAAAAAAATCTCATTACAACATATGGTGTAGTTGCTGGGAAAAGATCACCAATTTCTTCGAATTTAAAATCACCTTTAAATCCAGCGTAAGATGCTACAGCTGCAAATAACATTTTAGCTAAAGGTGGGTGAACATCCATGAAGAACGTACCATTGATATATTGTGATGCGAATCCACCAAAATGGACTTCATCGAAAACAACACTATTTGGATTTTTTAAATCGAATGTTCTGACAATAATGGTAAACAAAGTTAAACAAAGGATAGCAATTTTTTCTTTTCTTGTCTTTGCAGTTCTTAATCTGATCAAATTTTTGTTTGGTTCAGTAACTAAGAATGGCCTTAGGGGACCTTGTTCAATTTGTACCTCGGACACTGGATCAATATTGCCCAAACCTGATAATTGATCTTTCTCAGACTTAAGATCCGCCATCATCTAGAAGTTTATATTGCTAAGACTAGTTTGACTTTATGGGTGGTGACAGCTGTAAATGTTATACAGTGCTAGTCAGTGCAGAGATAAACGAACGACTTCGAACAATTGAAAGCTAAACTTGGGGAATCCAAGAAAATAACATTTTTGTTTTTCAGCTGCTTGCAAATTCGACATTCAAAACTGTCGTTTAGCGAAGAATGGAGTTCTCACGTGACAGAAGTTTGGAATCATTTTGCACAATAAACCGAGATGCTTTGTACAAGGACATGTTTTAATAGTGCAATGCTGGCAAGTGATTAGAAATATAGTAACTCTGTCCTCATTCAAACAAACTGTATCGCTCCACAAGAGGAATTGTATGCCCTTGACTCCAATTGAGGCTCGGTTACCTTGACTTGTAAATGATGATAGCATACATAAAAACTATATAGCATATCTGTCAAGATGCGTCTTAGGGTTATTTCCGAGGCATTGCGATGATCGTTTCAGAATGCCAGATCCCGAGCCCTAACTGTAGGTCACAAGGGTTTCAAAAAGTCTGAAAACTGTCAAATTGGAAATTTTGTAGGTTACCCGCATTTAAATAATTAGGTTGTGGCAAATTTGATATCAATATCGATTATAACATAATTGAATTAAACAATACAGAATAATAATACACTATACATTGTTTTATTACTAGCTCCAGCAATACAACAAGAGAAATTAGTATCTTAATCCATTCTTTCAAATGTCAGATTTAGAGAAAGCTCAAAAACTCATCAAGGATAACCAATTACAGGATGCGGAAATTATTCTGTTGAAACTATTGAATCATGATACAGACATTATACTTACCGATAAACAAAAAAATGAACAAGAAATCTGTATCATCGAGTTAGGAAAAGTTTATGTCAAACTAAACGATTCAACTAAATTACGTGAATTCATCTTTCACTGCACAGAATATATGATCCAATTTGTTAAATCTAAGACAGCAAAAGTTTTGAAAACGTTGATTGATCTTTTTGAACAAATTCCAAACTCATTGGATGATCAAATTGTTGTATGTGAAAAATGTATCGTTTTCGCCAAACGTGAAAAGAGAATTTTTTTGAAGCAATCATTGTCAATTAAATTGGCCACTTTACATTATCAGAAAAAGCAATATAAGGACTCATTAAAATTAATTGATTCATTATTATCTGAATTTAAAAAATTAGATGATAAACCATCATTAGTGGATGTCCATCTTTTGGAATCTAAAGTTTACCATAAATTAAGAAATTTAAATAAATCCAAAGCTGCATTGACCGCATCACGTACGGCGGCAAATTCAATTTATTGTCCAACAGTTACTATGGCACAATTAGATTTAATGTCTGGTATATTGCATTGTGAAGATAAAGATTATAAAACAGCATTCTCTTACTTCTATGAAAGTTTCGAAAGTTATCATAATTTAACTAAATTTAACTCATATGAAATGGCATGTCAATTATTAAGATATATGTTATTATGTAAGATAATGTTAAATTTAATTGATGATGTGAAAAATATTTTGAATGCTAAATATACAAAGGAAACTTATCAAAATCGTAGTATTGATGCAATGAAAGCTGTTGCAGAAGCTTATAATAACAGATCACTATTAGAATTCAATAACGCCCTTAAGATTTACAATGATGATTTAATGAATGATGACTTGATCAGATCACATTTCAATGCACTATATGACACTTTATTAGAATCAAACTTATGTAAAATTATTGAACCATTTGAATGTGTTGAAATATCACATATTGCTAAAATCATAGGTTTAGATATACAACAGGTCGAAGGTAAATTATCCCAAATGATCTTAGATAAGATATTCTATGGTGTCTTGGATCAAGGCAATGGTTGGCTATATATTTATGATACACCACATCAAGATGCTACATATGATTCTGCATTGGAATTGGTAGATCAATTGAACAAAGTTGTTGATCAGTTGTTCGAGAAAGCAAGTGTATTATACTGACCTAAATCAACTTTACCAGTAACTTCCTTTTCATTAACCAGATAGGGCGACCTCATAGATAATTCATCCTTATGTAAGTGTATGTGTATATAGTAAATGAATCAAATATACGTAGTCAACGCACACAATCAAACTTGAAAAAGAAAAACAGAAATAAAATGATATTGCCCATTATATGAGATGATTCAGGAATAATAAAAGCTTGTGAAATATGTCTAATTTTGGTAGAAGGACATGGAATAAAGAAGAATATATTGATAGGGACCTCGCCAAAGACCATTTGAGCGAACTCGATGATTCCCAGCTAGCAAAGCTAAAGACTAGATACACTTCATATGATAATTTACTAAAGGAAAATATTACTAATTTGAATAAGAGAATACTTACCACACAGACATCTTCGTATAAGAAAGGTAAGCAGTTTGGGTTTTATTGTGAAATTTGCGATTTTACTTACAAAGATACTTTACAATTTATAGATCATTTGAATTCTAAACCACATCTAATCAAATTTGAAAATGTTTTCAGTGAGCCAATAATACTGAACTCTGTGGATAATGATGATATTGCTGATGAAGTATTTGAAAAGATGTATCTGAAATTGGTTGATAAGTTTGTTAAGGAGAAAAGTGTTGTCCTTAGCGGTGAAAATGAGTCTAATCTCTCAAAAAAAAAAGTGGTCGACGCAGAACAGAAAAATATTGAGCCTAATAGCAATGTAAGTAAGATTGATCAAGTAATGGGCTTTTCCTCCTTTAATTCGTCGAAGAAGAAAAGGTAAGTCGTGAAATTGTTATCTTTTTTTTTACCAAACTTTGGCAGACTATCTTCCTTTGCATTTCAGCCTATGCAATGAAATTATCCAGTCGTCTTTTATCATCATAGGAAACAAAAAGAGTTTTGAATTTTGTGCCACTGAATGATTACTTTTTTTAATATTCTTTTTTCTTTATAGTGTTAACTTAAATATACATATTATTTTATATTTGGAAGTACCTACATAACTAAAATTCAACAATTGGGCCTCTACCAATACTTCTCCAATTAGTCATATCCACATTCCAATTCTGCCATCTATCAATCAATACACGATCTACGACTTGTTCATTACTATGTGAAGCATTCTGGTTTGAGATATTAGTATAAATATCATTGTTATTCGCGCTTCCATTAAACGTATTTGGATTAGTTGCAGATGGAGACGATGAATGAAAATTAGCAAATTGTAATGTCGAAGACTTCTCCTTCTTATTCAATAGTTGTTCAGTGTTAGCTAGTTTTTCTTGCGTCTCTGAAAGCAAGATTTCAGTCCGGTTTAATTTTTCCTGTGTTCCCGTCAATTGTAACTTCAAATTTTTAATTTCTTCTTGTAGATCTTCGATTGTAGTTTCATGCTCCATGTTAATAAATTTCAATCTTCTAGACTCATCAGTTAATGATTCAATTTGAGTTTTGAGAGATTCAATCATTGTATCATTTTTCTCATTTTGAATAGTTGTTAAAAAGTCATCAGTTACTTTATGTTCATCATCAAACATATCAGCAACAGATGCTTTGTTTTCTGTATCATGCAGTTTCTTAAGAGTCTCGCCAGGTTCTTCTGTGACCTCTTCTTCAGGTTCTCCTATAACTGCATCTTTAGAATCTTCTATACTTTCTTCCTTCAATTCCCCTTCAAGCTGTTGTTCAGGTTCAGGTTCCTGTTTACGTTCAACTTCTTGTTCAACTTCTTGTTCAACTTCTTGTTCAGAGTCTTCTTTAAATTCTTGTTTAGATTCCACATTCTCGGTGGCATCTTCTCCGCTAATCTCTTCATTCGCCTTTTCATCTTCGTCTTTACCTTCGTTTTCAGTGAGTCCTTCGGTGGATGTTTCAGGTTCTCCTTCAGTAAAATCTGCAGTTGTCTCTTTGACGTCTTCGGAAAGTTCTAAACTGGTGTTCTTAGTATCTTCGTTTTCTAGCAAGTCCTCCTCCTTAGGATCAGAACTCTTCTTCTTTTTTTGCTTCTTCTTTTTCTTTTTCTTCAATTCTTCCACTCTTTTGCGAGCATCCTCTAATTGTTTCAGCCTTTTAGCTTCATCTTCAGCAGACATCTCTCTCAGCACTTTCGTTAAAGACCTTAAGAGCTGTTACAATGCTTTATATTGTTAGCCTCTTCTTTTTTCACTATTAGAAAAAGATATCCATTTTTTATAAAAACACGACAACAAAAAAAAAATATTGAATTTGTTCAAATCTAAAAGTATCAACCATTCTACTTTTTGTATACAGCTTCCGCATTGGCTGCAACGGACAGAACACATACTACATTGCGATACACTGAACTAAGATGGACTTCCAAGTTGAATCAAACTTACAATCCTTGATCAAATCTACTACACATAAATGGATTTTCGTCGGTGGTAAAGGTGGTGTCGGTAAGACAACATCTTCATGTTCTATCGCAATTCAAATGGCATTAGAACAACCAAACAAGAAGTTTCTTTTGATCTCTACTGATCCAGCACATAATTTAAGTGATGCATTTGGTGAAAAATTTGGTAAAGACGCTAGAAAAGTTAGCGGTATGAATAATTTATCCTGTATGGAAATTGATCCAAGTGCGGCCTTAAAGGATATGAATGATATGGCCGTTTCAAGAGGTGCCGGTAGTGATGGTGATGATGGATTAAGCGATTTATTACAAGGCGGTGCACTTGCTGATTTAACTGGTTCTATTCCAGGTATTGATGAAGCTTTATCATTCATGGAAGTTATGAAACATATAAAGAAACAAGAAGAAGATGCAGAAAATGGTGAAAACTTTGATACTGTTATTTTCGATACAGCACCCACTGGTCATACATTAAGATTTTTACAATTACCAACAACTTTATCTAAGTTATTGGAAAAGTTCGGTGAAATCACTGGTAAGTTTGGTCCAATGTTAAACCAATTTATGGGTACCGGTAATGTCGATATTTCAGCAAAATTGAATGAATTGAAGGCTAATGTCGAAACAATTAGAGAGCAATTTACTAATCCAGATTTAACCACTTTTGTTTGTGTTTGTATTAGTGAGTTTTTATCCTTATATGAAACTGAAAGATTGATCCAAGAATTGATCTCTTACGATATGGATGTCAATTCAATTATCGTCAATCAATTATTGTTTGCTGAATTTGACCAAGAACACAATTGTAAAAGATGTCAATCTCGTTGGAAAATGCAAAAGAAATATTTGGATCAAATTGATGAATTATATGAAGATTTCCATATTGTTAAGATGCCACTTTGCGCTGGAGAAATCAGAGGTTTGAAAAATTTAACTAAATTCTCACAATTCTTGAAAAATGAATATGATCCAAAAGTTGATAATCATGTAATTTACGAATTAGAAGAAAAATAAGTTTTGAATAAAGTAGATATATATATGTATGAGTAGATAAATATAGATACATACTTAAGGAATATTTTACACTAAGACTCATGTTGCCATTCCTTACTATCTGTATTGGAATCCTTTGGAGTCAATTGGATGTTCTCTTTGGCAGTTTTTAGTTCTCAAGCTCTTTGTAATGTTACTGTGCAGTTTGATTTCGAAGCTGCATTTAGGTTTGTGCAAACCCTAGATTATATCGGCCTGACGTCCTTTGCTCTAGGGCTGTTGCCCTAATTTAGGCTTTTTGATTTGTAAACAAAGCGTTCCGAATCGGAAAGAACGCGTCAACAAAAAAAAACACGCGTGAAATATAAAAGGCCAGTCCTTTTTTCTTTCTGAAATTTCTGCGGTGTGCGTGTTGCCATAACAACCAAGGAAATTTGGAATTTATCAAAAATAATTTGCTCTTACTTGTAGTTTCAATCTCACCTTAACATAGCTAACCATATTGTTCGATTTTTTATACATAATGACATCTACTATCAAAAGGAAGGGTTCTGATGATGTTGTGATCCAGCACACTATTTCAAAAAGGCAACAAACAGGCATAATGGATGAAAAATCCATGGAAATTGCAACATTGGTTAATATCATACCAGGTAAAGAGCAGAAGATACCCATCACTGATAAATTAAGAAATACTATTGGTAGAAGTAGGTCATGTGATATTCAATTGAATGAGCCTGACATATCTACCATTCATTGTGAGTTAAACCTGATTAAGATGAATGTTGATGGAATGGAAAGAAGATTATTCAATATCATTGATAAAAGTAGAAACGGTACTTTTATTAACGGTAATAAACTAGTCAGGAAGGATCTTATTTTGAAAAATGGTGATAAGGTTGTCTTCGGTAAGAGTTGTTCCTTCCTATTCAAATATACTTCTTTTAATGAAGATTCAAACGATATTGCTGTAAATGATGGATCTTCAGTCCCCAATGATGCTGTCGAGACATTGAATTCTAATCACAATGCAAGTCAAAAGAGTGAAGATGTTTTCAAGAAACCTCAATTCGCTTTCACATCAAGTCAAACTGCTGCTTTTAAAATGATGAAGATGAAACCACAATCTGTCTTTGATAAATATATTTTAGGGAAAGATTTGGGTTCCGGTCATTATGCTATTGTAAAAGAGGGTAAAAACAAAAAAACTGGTCAAACTGTTGCAATCAAAATATTTCATCCGCAACAGAATGATGATGAAAAGAAGAGTACACAATTTAGAGAAGAAACTAATATATTAATGTCAACACACCACCCAAATATTGTTAACTTATTGGACAGTTTTGTCGAACCATTAAGCAAATCACAGATTCAAAAGTATTTGGTGCTTGAAAAAGTGGATGATGGTGAGTTATTCGAAAGAATTGTTAAAAAGACGTCATTAAGACAAGATGAATCAAAAGCGATATTTAAACAGATTATGGTTGGTTTAAAATATCTACACAGTCAAAATATTATTCACCGTGATATTAAGCCAGAAAATATATTGTTGAATATCACTCATAGAACATCACCAAAGCAGAAACAATTAGGGCCTTGGGATGAAGATGAAATCGATATCCAAGTGAAAATCGCAGATTTTGGGCTAGCTAAATTTACTGGGGAAATGCAATTCACTAACACATTATGTGGTACGCCATCATATGTTGCGCCTGAAGTTCTGACTAAAAAGGGCTATACCTATAAAGTTGATATGTGGAGTGCAGGTGTGATTCTGTATGTTTGCCTATGTGGATTTCCACCATTTAGCGATCAATTGGGACCACCAAGTTTAAAAGATCAAATATTACAGGCAAAATATGCATTTTATTCACCATATTGGGATAATGTTGATGATTCAATATTACATTTGATATCAAATCTTTTAGTATTAGATGTCGATAAGAGATATGATGTCGATGATGTTTTGAATCATCAATGGTTTAAAGACACGCAAAATGTTGGTGTAGCGTCTGATTTGAAACGTCTGCAATTGGAAGACAATAAAATACCTAAGACATACTCCGAGTTATCATGTTTGTAATAACCCGCCTCATAGATTCAAAAGGATAGAAGATAAAAAAGCTATATAATATTACCAAAAAATAAGACTTTGTAAGTTACATACTAGACTTCTGCTTCATTAAAGAAAAAGACATTATGAATGATATTATTGTTTATAATAGATTTATGGATTGTATAGTTTAGTATATATGCATTAAAATGAAATAAATCGAATGAACATAAAACACGGCCTCTCAAAAAAATTGCTTTTCTTATATCAGTATTTTTCATATGAATACGACTACCATTTACTTAATTGTTCCATTTTCTCCTGTAGTTCTTTCCGAACTTTGACACGCATGTAGAAGATATCACAATTTTTATTAGAGCACAAAACTTCATTGTGCAAACTTCCAGCACAGCGCTGACATTGAACCCAGAGACGAGAAAATTTCTCTTGTAAATCACGAGCCTCGTAAAGTTGTTTGATGTAGAATTCTCCAGAACGTGCCTCACAATTAGCACACAAAGTAGTTTCACCTTTTTTTAATGGAGAGCGGCAACCTTTACAACTTTCGACTTTTTTAACAAACCCCATTAGCCCACCTTTTGTCAGCCCAGTATTGATCTTAATGGACTTTACAATAAACATGGCATTTGCGTACTTATCACCAATAATGGGTGAAATAATACTCAAAATTGGATTTTGTAACTGATTAGTCAGGTAATACTTGAAATCAACTTGTAGATTGTTTTCTAATACAAACAATGGATCTTCAGCTCTATTATAAAGTTTGTCGTTACCACCTATGATGACATAATCAACACGATCACCCACATTCGGTCCTAAACCATCTCTTTTCTTCATACGTTCAGATAAAACAGCATGTGGCTGTGGGTTTGTATAGTTGGGTGCAAGAGTTTTGGATATGATTAATTTAGAGATATCAATTCTATTTTGTAAAATATCATCGATGATAGATTTGACATATTTCAAAGAACCATCAACATTTCTATCAATTAGAATCATTTTCAAAACCTTATTCATCACAATAGAGACCAGTGGACAAGAGTCACGACGGACAGACGCTAAACCCTTTTGATCCAGTTTATCGTATTTATCCGGTCTTGTCCAGTATAAACCAGCATATCTTTTCTTGTTGATCAGTAAATATGGGAAGTAAGCTTTTTCAAACTCTAGATTAATTGGGTGTTTGAATAATGTAGACACATATGCAGCAGCTTCGGTACCTAGTTCCATAACTTCCTTCAAATCTGTGGAGCCGAATTTGACCATAACGGAATCGGTATCACCATACACAACCACTGAATCATGCTTGTAACCATTCTTAACACAATATTTATTTGTGACAGCTTCTTTAGTTTTCATAATCATTTCACGACCAAAAGCAGTAACTGAAGATGAAATGGCAAGACAAGGTAGTTTGCCCACAGTCGCACCAGTAAAACCGTATACAGAGTTAGCTGAAATCTTCAAAGCCAATTGTCTACCATTCAAGACATTCTTCTTAAATGGATCCGTTTCATCTTTTAGATCTTTTTTAGCCCGCTTTCTTGCGGAAATCAACTCTTCTAAAATAATAGGCAGTATACCTTTTCTAACCTTTTCTGTAACAAAATAGTCACCATTCGGTGTTATTATGTAGTCCTCATCTTTTTTCAAGTTCAGTCTGTCTACTGTACTCTTGTTACATAAAGAAGTGTAACATAAATTATGTGCCATCATAATACTTGGGTATAAAGAGTTAAAATCTAATGTAGCAATTGGAACATCATAATATCCACGCAATGGTTCAATAACCGTTGCACCTTCATATTGTTCGTCGGAGTTTTGTGGGTACATATTTGGAATCACTGTATCAATCTGAAAACATTTACGAAATAACTGTGATACCACTTTAATTTGTTGACCTCTCGATAGTAAGTAAGAGAATGGAACACCCGTTACACGAGCCATTTCTGTATAATTAACCAAAGCCATCAATTTTTCTAAAAGTCTTAAGGGTAGATATGCATCCTTTAAACAATAAACGGCCAACCTCCTTCTTGTCTCCGCATCTCCTTTGAAAAGATCAGAAATAATGCTATGATGAACATCTTCCTTTTGCTCACCTAAAAAGTTCGCTGATACAGCGTTTAAAGTATATGATCTCAATTTATATTCACGTTGAACAAACTGTAGAAGATCCAACTGTAAACGACCATCAATGTTAACATCCATAGATTCTCTGGTACCATAAGCTTTGGATGAAAACACAGATGACTTAATTTCTTGTTTCACATTCATTAATCTACCAAAATAAGGGAAATTATTAATTTTAAGTTCTTTTGCACGGTTGATTAAATATGGGATATCAAAATTTGTAGTGTTATAACCAATGATAATATCAGGATCTACTTCAATGATAAAATCACGCCAATGTCTCAACATATCGGCTTCCTTTTCATGTGGAAATACTTGAGAACCTGTAATTGGTGAGCAAGTATCAACGGTGAAGACATTTCTAATAAACGGTTTCTTTTCACCTGCGATGCTTACAACGTTTGCAATTTGAATTACTGGATCATGTTCTGGTTCAGGGAAAACACCGACCCTACCAGCACACTCGATATCAAATGAAAGGATACGTAGCGGGGCAGAATGGGACCAGTCATTTTCAGCAGGATGAGATATTAAATCATTGTAATTAATCATTACTTCCAACTGAGCTGTGGAGACTTTATTGTTTGCTTCTACCATCTTATATTTACCCATAGGTAAAGTAATCCAGGACATACCAACTATACCACAGTCAACCATTAGTCTTAAAGTATAGGCAATATTATCGTAGGTAGTAATACGATTTGAGTACCAGTTTTCAAAATGGATTTCACCTCTTTCAAAAGATTTTCTCAGTTTAGTTAGAATGAATGGCTGATTAACATATATTTTCCAAAAAGTTGCCATTTCATCACCTACATAGCCCCAAATTGATTGTTTTTTGACTGATTCAATTGAATCAATGTTATTATCAAAATTTTCGTTTAAGTATTGAATAAATGCATCAATTTTATTTTGCGGTATTGATAATGAACTTGGAGGGGCTGGGACATAAAGATAATGTTTAAAACCTGTTACGTTACATAACACGGAATAGCCCTCCTTAGTCACACCAAAAAATCTGACTACACTTGAAGTATTATTATCTGAGAATCCAGGAATCGTACTTTGTTCAACTTCGATTTGTTGAAATGAGATATCAAAATTAGTTGGATTGAAATCACTTGGAATTGGAGTTCTCTTATACTTGGCTGTTGATTCTTCAGATTCTATAGCAGACTCATGTTCTAATAACTGTAATTCCTTTTCAAAGGCGGATTTTAATTGGGTACCATGTAGATCTGCTGCTTGAGGTTTGAAACCTTTGGTCTTAAATTTGGTGTATGAATCTGTTGGCACGATATCGATGGTGGATACAGGCTCACTACCCACAGATGCATCAAGAGATTGGATTGCTAATTTTTTGGTCACATTCTCTGTGGTGTCAAAATCATCTTCTTCATTTGATCTTTTCAAACCATTTGACATTCTTTATCTGTAAAAATATATATAACTGTTTAGCGAAGTATCAAGGACACGCAAGATACTAGCTGAGTTTTGATCTGTAATGCCACTTTATTCCAGTAACTTCAGAATGGGGTTTTCTCCATGTTGGAAAAAAAAAAAAAAAGATAGAATACGATGCAACGCGTAAATAGAGTTTTTACGCGTTGCAGAAAGGTATCACGTGCTCTGCAGGAAATTTTGCCGTCGAAAACGACATCGGCGGAACCCAAAAATAAAAATTGCGGGTCCCATCGTTTCCACCAATCACCGCCCCCGTGCCCCCGGCAACAGAACCTACACCCGAGACTGCCGGTCCGCCACCCGAACAGCCACAAGTGGGGGGCATGTTGCGGCCAGGCCAAAGGACACGATATGTCCCAAACCCGTGGAGGAAAGTCCCTGCAACTGCCCTATTATAAAATTGCAGGCAAAAGCAGCAAAATGTGATAGTTTCCTATGTTTAAGGTGGGCTTAGCTGTTCATTCATTCTACATCGTGTTAGTCAATCTACCAGAAGGAAATTGGTAATTGGAAGGTTGTCACTCAGCAGAATATCAGAATTTCATATTCCTCGCAGTTGAAAAAACCTTCTATATTGTCAGACACAATCACCATCCCGATTTCGAAGTTTCTCTTTTGCACATCACAGCGAGCAGAATACAAAGATCGTACTATTTCCTGATTTACATCAAAAGAAAAAAAATAAAAAAAAAAGATAAAAATAAAAATAAGTCGTAATCCATCATTAGGAACTTATCTTAAACTGATTTGATTTTGCTATATTATTAAATTAATTACTTGGTCAACTACATCCAAGATTAGAACTAACTTGATTTTTTTGCTTAGCTTTTGTATTTTGCTAATTTATTGAAACATTTTTGCACCTTTTTTTTTTACTCAATTTATATTCTCAAAACACATCATATCCTCACTTATTTCAACGAAAGCATACAAACAAAATTGTTTCCTCAGACAAAAGTGGAAGACATTTATTACAAGCAGATGGACACAGATATTAGTAGAGATAATCTAGTCAAAAAAATAATAAATACTGATAAAAATAATTATTATGAAATCTTAAATTCAGATTTAACAGCTTCTAAAAATGAGATAAAATCAAATTATAAAAAATTGATCATTCAATTACATCCTGATAAAAATATATCGTCATATGGTAAAACCGCTCTTGAGGGCAAACAGAAACTTGATGTCAATGGGAATATTGACGAGATGGCTAAGGAAGCTTTCTTAATGGTTAATAAAGCTTACCAGATTTTGAAAAATGATAAATTCAGGGATATTTATAATAAATTTGGTAGAGATCCTTCCATCATTATCAAGAGAGAAAAATTATTGCAAGAAATGAAATTAAATCCCGAAAAATTAATGTTGAATAAACATTTAACTTTCCATTCACTAGATTTGAACGGCGATATCTTACAAATTTTACTAAGTAACATATCTGCTAGGGATAGCAATGTGGTTAATGATGATAACACTTACGATAATGATGCCGGATGTTCAAGGGATAGGTTTGCCAAGAACCACGAAAGGACAATACCGAAGTTTATAGTTTACCAAAATGTTCCAGTTATACTTAATAGTAGCAAGATTAACAACAAACAAAAATTAAAAGATTTTTGCACCGTTTTACTGCCTTTATTAATCATTTTCTTAGTTCCTATCATTGAAATCTACATCTTCGACTAGTCAATGTACTGGAAAAATAATGAATGGATGGCGTCATGGACCATTAACACCAGCAAAAAAAAGACAAAGAAACGGCCTGAGAATACACATATCTTCACCATATGACGCTTCTTATGTACACTTATATATATTCCCCACACCCTGTATCAATAAATTACTCAATGCCCAGTGGGCCCTTCGAGCTGCGTTTCACCCAAAGAGGAAAACGTATTGTGTATGTATGTGCCAGCCAGGTCTTCCAACAGCAACGCAACCAGGCCTTGACACCTTCGAAAACGAGTCTTCCGGTGGTGGAATCGATTAAACCTGCTTCGGAATGGTCCTGTCTTAGCGGCCACCTGCAATGTGTACAGTCAGTGCCCACTGACCCTACTAAACTTGTTCCAGCATCATGTGACCTCGTTTCCTTCTCTTGACACCGTCAGAGTTTGTTTACATTTCACAAAAAAAATTAGAGACCTCTAATAATACTATCGAACTTAGTTTTTGCAAAAGCTCTACTTTGATCGGAAACCTCTGTGGAAACTCTCATAGTTGGCACACATCCCCTGCTTATAACATGACGCAAGATTTTGAATTACTAAAAAAGCTGTACACTGATGCACACCAAAGTGCATTATTTCACCATCTTAAGAACTTGGACTCAGATCAAACAAATGAATTATTCAAAAATTTACAGTCTGTTGCTGAAAGAGAACCCCCTTCTAAATTGATAGAGGATTGTCAAAACGCAGTTAGATTACAACACTCAAATTTAGACAATACTGATTCAAGTGTTATTGGCACTTTGCCTCAAAGCTCATTCGAAAGTATTATCGGTAGACCAGATTTAGAAAAGGAATATTATGAGATTGGTAAAGAAGCAATTGGTAAAAACGAGGTCGCAGTTATCCTAATGGCTGGTGGTCAAGGTACCAGATTAGGCTCAACTTTACCTAAAGGTTGCTTCGACGTTAATCTTCCTTCACATAAATCATTATTTCAAATTCAGGCTGAAAGATTATTAGTATTACAAAATATTTGTCATAGTGAACAAAAAGTTATAATTCCATGGTATATAATGACCTCTGGTCCAACAAGGAATGCCACAGAGAAATTTTTTATTGAAAATAATTATTTCGGTTTAAATAAAGATCAAATTGTCTTCTTTAATCAAGGTACATTACCAGCTTTTGATTTGAAAGGTGAAAATTTTTTATTAAATTCACCAACTGAATTAGTTCAATCACCAGACGGTAATGGGGGGTTATATCGTGCACTAAAAGATAACAAGATAATTGATAACATGTTTGAACGTGGTGTAAAACATGTCTATATGTATTGTGTAGATAACATCCTTTCAAAACTGGCTGATCCAGTATTTCTTGGATTTGCCATAAAGCATAATTTCCAATTAGCAACCAAAGCTGTTAGGAAAAGAGATGCACATGAACCTGTTGGTTTAATCGCTACCAAGAACAATAGACCTTGTGTCATTGAATATTCTGAAATATCAAAAGAATTAGCTGAAAGTAAAGACGAAAATGGTCTCTTGAAATATCGTGCAGGTAACATTGTTAATCATTATTACCATATTGATTTGTTGAAGAGTGCTTTGGATGATTGGTGTGGAAACATTCCGTTCCATATTGCTAAAAAGAAGATTCCATTTTATGATAACATTAATGACACTTACGTGAAACCTGAACAACCAAATGGTATCAAATTAGAGCAATTTATTTTTGACGTTTTTCCAACTATCCCATTAACTAATTTTGGTTGTCTTGAAGTGGAAAGATCTAAGGAATTTTCACCATTGAAAAATAGTATCCAAGCTAAACTAGATAATCCAATCACTAGTCGTTTAGACTACTTGAAGTTAAGTACTAGCTGGTTAAAGAATGCAGGGGCTTTTGTAAAGGATGATGTTTTAGTTGAAGTTTCAACTAAATTAAGTTACTCAGGTGAAAACCTAGAGCAATTCAAGGGAAAGGTTTTTGACAAAAACGAATTTTATTTACAATAAAAAGCTAAAACATCCATGAAATTGTTATTATAATGAACATTTCTCTTTATTTAGAGTTTGCATTTATATAACAGAATATCTTATAAAACTTTTCGCTTGTGTATCTCTTAGCATTTTCGGACTCCAAACCTAATTTGTGCTTCTTGTAGATGATAAAAAAATTTGAGAAACCATCTCAGTCTGTTCTTATGCTTTTTTATGAACCTTTTCATCTGCTTTTCGAAAAAATTTCACTAACTGTATTTTAAATATTTATTTTAACCAAGTATCATCTCATATATAACAACTCCAATTCATATTTTCTCTAAGTAACCTGTTTGAGGTGGCTCATGAAATATGTAACACATACATAAAAATATAACAGGAAATGAGCTTAAACGCAGTTATAGAAGACAATCTGCAATCAAAGATCCGTCATCCAAGGAAACCTAAACTCGCGAGAACAACGTTTTAAGGTACTGGAATGCTTTTGAGAAAAATAATATAAAAGAAGCTGAGAAAAGAAAATAACTCCCAGATTTAGCTGAAACCGAAAGTCACAAAATGTGATCCTAATGCATAGGTTGAAGGCATGGCCCTACTCAGTGCATTATCGTAAATTTTGGTATTTAATCAAAGCTGCCCAAGACCGCGAATATTTACCGGAAACGCTAATTACACAGAACAAGAAAATCAAGCAAATAAATATATGATGTTGGTTCTGCTCTTTTAATATATAAAGCAAACGTGAAAAAAAAAAGAATATAAGTGAAAAAAGTTACTTCAGGAAGAGAAGACGTGTTCTCGTTTTGAGACTAAGTTGGCAAATTTGGGGAATAGTTGAAATAAGTTTGCTTCAATATTAAAAGAAGCAGGTCAAGAACAGCATCTCTTTTCTGTTGAAAAATTTAAATTGATCCCCTAAGAACTGGAAAAAACTAAAATCAAAAATGGATGGAACTCAACTGCGAAAAGGCTCACCTTAGTAAATAAGCTGAAGGTATGTTGGTGAGTGAAATTTTCTGGTTTTCCCACTTCTGGTAGCTCATCATTTAAATATAAATTACGGCAATTCCTTTTAGAAGTGTAAAATAAAATATATAAATTGCAAATCTTAACATTTTCCCTAAAATGAAAATATAAGAACAATGATTCTATTAAAAATTATCGAAGTATAAATATAGTTCCACCATTATCGCTACTACTAATATTTTTCAAGATCATCAGATAAAATTGTTATACTATATTACATAATCAATTGAAAAATATAAGCTATGTACAACTTAGCGTAAATGTATAGAATATTGTATATTATCAATTTATTTACTTCCACTATTTGAACCACCCCCTCAATCTCTTAAAGTACCGCAGAGACTCTATAAGATTTAGCAATTTTACTATGATGAGTTTTTCTTCAAATTAGTGAACATAAATACATGCATATATGGTTGACTCAATAAATATGTACGGTGATAATTTTCTCTTAGGTGATCATGTCAGGATCAGAAATGGAAATTTCCTCATATAGAATTATATATGTAAATTTTGTTATCATTCAATTATTTTCCAGGTTATCGCGGATTTCAGAGGAAAGCTAAGACAATGATTAGCTACTTCATTATATTATAGTGGAAGCTACCAGATTCCTGGTTGAGTTTATTCATATTGGAATTATAAATGGAACTTGTTCTCTTAAAATGTATATATAACAGACGAAAATATTTTTCATTTTTCGAAGTCATCGCGGATTTTTCATAAAATCCGGATAACAGAAAAATATCTCTTTATAAATTAATTCATAAAATATATGATTGACACTGGCTAGTATCAATTTACTCATATATTCCAACATATTAAAATTAATTATTAATGTGCACCTTTAAGCAAAGATATTCAAAGAACTTTTACTCGAATACTTGCTAGGTCAGATTAGCTAAAAGATCCATATCTTCTCTGTAATAGTTAGAACTTGAAGTATACAGCTTGTGTATATTTTCTCCTTGAAGATCTTCCAATAAAATTTCAAATGTTATAATTGAAGATTGAGTCTAAGCCTTAGCAGACACCGTTGCTCCATGAACTTGTTTGTTATTAAAATTAGAATTAGTAGAATTCATAATTTAGTGACCAATTTTAAAAGAAAAATATATTTATATTTTTGTCTCTGGTTATATAAAATGTATATAAAATAAATATAAAATAGAAATAACAAACAAGTAAAAGAAACAACGTTTCTGTTTGCTTTATATATAAATTTCAATTTGTTTCAGAATGAATCAAATGAAGATCTTTCCTCAAATAAAAATTACAACTAATGTCATAAGAGGAAATAATAATAAAAAAAATCATATAAGTAAAAGATTTTCTTTTACATTGAAAATATGTATTAACAAACACATCCTACGCAATTATTGTACTTTTATACAAACATTTATACGATATATGTCTGTTTTACGGCGTGTATTGTTTTTTCACAAAGCCTTCAAGCTGTCACATGGTCTAATATTAGTTTGAGGCATTTTTAATTGAAGCTTAGCCACGATCAAATTGGTGACTGTTCCGCTCGTTACAGCCATACACCATAACAATGATCGTTACACTACCTCGTCGTTAAAAGTCTGACAAGCCTCTTACCGTATTTGTAAATTAGTTATCTAAATTGTCATCGACAATTTGTGACGCAACATGAAAAGCTTTCATGAGAATAATTATTATATAAAGAGTTCTATTTTCTAATTGAGATTAGAATTCGAGTTCGGGTTTTTATATTTATTATATATTTTGTTTCATAAGAAAACATCTAGAATTTGAATAATAACGTCGCCATTGCCTTGATTCATTTTATTATTAGTTTCACCCTAAATCTTGTATTAAGATATTATAAGTTAATTTACATTTAAACATCAAAAAGCTATGGTTTCGTGGTCTAGTTGGTTATGGCATCTGCTTAACACGCAGAACGTCCCCAGTTCGATCCTGGGCGAAATCATTTTTTATTTATAGACTGAAGCCTAGATCCTCATCATTAATTCAATAGTCATCATAATCATCATTCCAGAAACAAAAAATAATATAATTGTTATCGATTAGGTTTACTCATATTCATTATTTTAATATCTAGCTACAACAACTATTCTGGATCCTTTCATTATAAAAAAACTCCAAAAAACGATGTATACATGTATTATGTGCAATAGATATACACAATCTATCCAAAAATTATAAGTATACACTTAATGCCAGCAATAGATTTTTGGAAGAAGATTATTTGCACTAAAGTCTCCGATTTCTGAAATATTAATTGCCAGATATGTAAATTGCTTAAACTTACAAAAACGAAGGGCGAGCAGTATCTTGATAGTTTTTGAAAAGGTCAGTTGTTGGTAACGAAAAAATATACAGGATGTGTCTGAATATTTGCAATCTCTTGCAATGTCGTGTTTGTTTTTAAAGATCTCCTGCTATTCTGTGAATACAAATATTGATGGTTAGGGAAATACAATAATCAGAGACTTTTAACTCATTCATAACCTACAAAATAGAATTATGCGGTTATTATTAGCTTATGTAGTTTAATCATCAAGAATATAAATCAATTATGTTCTTTTGAGGGTTTTCATTTTTCTTTCCTTAAATTAGTTGCCATTTTAAAGTATAACCCTTAAAAGCCTTATTCGACATTCAAATTCTTGTGACATTGCATACCAAGTAAAGCAAAATCATTTGAGAATTATCAAATCAGTCGTTTAATTCTCTTAAATAACACCATGCAAATTCTAAAAGAGCTTGACCAAAAAATCAAAAACTCTGGCCGTATCAGGTTTAATGACCGTAATTAATTTTAGTTCCGATACCTTAAAGCTGAATTATAAAACAAGGTCAGAAATGGTTGGGGCTAAGCACGAATTATGTATAACTGGACGTCTCGCCATTAGCAAGTTGCTTTTCTCTAGAATGTTTTTACTGAGAGTAATCAGAGACAAGGTAGTAATATTAGAAGCTAGGAAAATTGGAATGAAACGGTTTTCTGTCATCAAGACAGATAAATTAAAAGATAAATAAAAAGATAAATAAAAGGTTAAATTAGAAATACGTAAAAAGATGAGATGAAAGAAAGTAGCAAGCTAATGTAGAGTTATGTTGTTCCTCTAACTCAGAAAAAAGATATAACTGTAAATGCATTTTTCCACTTTAAGTAAAGTCTAAAAGTTTTTGATCCAATAAATCTGCACGTCAACTATTATCCAAAAATTAATTTCTTATTGAGGTCATTTACAAAAACCAAATGCTTATATAATAGATATAGTAAAGGAGATTATAGGGTATTGCTCAGTATTTTCAGTATTTTTAAACGGTAATAAATATAACAAACAAAACAGTGCAAAAGATTAATTAATGACACATATTATTTTTTCAGTGCTTTCACCAGAGCATGTAAACTTTTTTTAGCTCAAAAAAATAATACTGAACACACAATCCTTCACTGCATTACAATATATCGATTAACAAGAATTTTTACTCCACAGAACTTTTCAATCTTTCGTATGAAGACTAATAGAATCATTTCTACGTTTGTCTGACTTATTGCGAGTGTTCTTATCACTGGCAACGATGCCTTCAGGACCGTTGGTACTTCCATTGTCCTCAATATTCCCAGTAGTACTGCCATCTTGATTGCCGTCTCCGTTGCTGTTCTCCTTATCATCGCTATCATCATCATCACTGCCATCATTATCATTTTCTTCGTCATCATCATCCTCTTCATCATCATCATCTTCTTCTTGGTCGTCATCATCATCATCTTCATCGTCATTATCATTTTCACTATTACTATCTGCGTTGTTATCGTTGGTATTTCCATTATTATTATTTTCTAGCATATTATTACTATTAACTCCACGTATTGAATCAAGCATATTAGAATCCATATGTGAGTCGAAAGCGTTGAAATCTAAATGGGACTTCGACCCAGCAAGTAATGAGCTGTCATAGTCACTAATGCTATGATTTTGTTCATTCAGGTCACCGCTAGCTGTATTATCGTTCTTACGATCAGCTGTATTACTGACATTATTATTATTACTATTACTATTAATGTCGTTTTTAGCATTTTCGGCTTGAAGGTTTTGGCTGTCAGTCTTATCATTATCTTCTCTATAATCATTAGCTTTGGCGTCATTATGGTCGGAATTGAAATCGTATTTATTCTTATTATACACCATCCTCATAATTGCTGCAGAGCTTAATTGACTCATTGGCTGTTGTGGTGATAGCTGAATCAAGTGATTTCTAGATGAATTCCTTTGCTGATTTCTAGATTTGGGTTTAACAATCGGGGATTTTGGGTTATGTTTTTGTTGGGCACCTGTCTGTTGCTTCTGTTGCTGCTGCTGTTGCTGTAGGCTATGTGGTAAACTAGTCATAGATACATTTGACTGGAACATTGACTGTTGTAAATTTTGGGCACCCATTGGTGACTGAATCGGCGGAGCATTAGGTGACATTGCTTGACCGCTTTGCATGCTCCTAGTTTGGATCACCGGAACAACATGCGAAGTACTATATGCATTTGGTGACTGCTGTGGTTGCAACTCTGAATAATAACGCATCTGTTGTTGTTGCTGTTGTTGTTGCTGTAGTTGTTGTTGTTGTTGTTGTTGTTGTTGTTGTTGTTGTTGTTGTTGTTGTAGTTGTAGTTGGTGTTGTTGTTGTTGTTGTTGTTGTTGTTGTTGTTGTTGTTGTTGTTGTTGTTGTTGTTGCTGCTGATTATGTGTTTTATTATTTGTCTGAAACTGTTGCTTAGTTGGTAAATTTCTGTTTGTATTCGGAGTCATGTTGTTATTACTTGAATTATTATCATTGTTATTAATATTATTACTACTGTTATTGTTATTAAGTGTTACAGGTGATGCGATTACCGGACTCTGAAAATTATCATGTGAATTTTTGACTATGTTATTATTGAACTCAACATTATTGCCCATTCCATTGTTGAAATTGTTATTAAGACTTTTATTGTTAGTAACATTGTTTTGGATATTATTTTCATTTTCAGTTTTGTTAGGGATATTCATGTTGACAGGTAAGGTCATATTACCAGATACAGTTGATGGTATATTAGCCGGCAAATTCGATGGCAAAGTACCAGGCATGTTTAGTGCCATATTAGGCGGTATACTGTTTGGGACAGCATGCGGTATATTGTTTGCCATATTAGTCGTTGGTAGATTATTAATTTGCATATTCACTGGTTGGTTAGCATGCATGTTTATTGGCATGTTATTCATATTCATGTTCGCATTCATTGGTAAATTATTTCTTATGATATTTTCCCCACCTATTTCAGGTCCTCCACCATTGAGATTGCTGTTTGTATTTATATTTTCATTATTTTGATCAGTTTTATTACCTTTATTAACAATTGCTGAATTTGAATTTAATGCCGCGCCATTTTCAGTACCGTTGCGTGTATTAAGGCTAACATTGGTGGTATTGGTAGTATTGTTTTTACCATTATTATTATTCATAAAATGAATCCTTTGTTGCATCAAGAATGCTGAACTTTGAGCAGATACACTTGAATTTTCAGGTATCAGTGGGTAAATATAATCATAAGTTGGGTTCTCTAATTCCTTTAGAGAATCGATTGGACTCGTTTCTACGAAATCATTTAACAAATAGAATAATTGCCACCATTCTAAAAGGAAAGTATCAGGTGAATTAATAACCATTTTGGATTTCAATAAGATATTTTGTGGTAAGTTTCTCAAAAGATTTAGCGAATTACTTTCATCACTACTCATTGTATTGTTATGACTAAAATTATTATTACCATTCAAATTATAATCAGTATTTCCAGATACCGGAATTTCAGTTTCCCTTAGAAATTGTCTTGCAGTCTCATAATGCTTGTTTTCTAATAAATAGTTATAAATATGAGCATATAACAATTGTCTTGAGTTACTTGCCATTGCGTCTGAAACGACTAATTTTGAATGAAAAAGCGGTTCATTCCCCGCTGTATCATTGTTACTATTGTTAATGTTGATATTGTTAGTATCGGCGTTTATATTACTGTTCATTTTCATATTCATGTTTGCGTTATTGATGCTCATATTCATATTCATGTTGGGATTCATATTCATATTATTCAAAGCAGTCATGTTATTTATGTTTATCATATTGTTTAAACCATTCATTGTCTGATTATTATTAGCGAGGTTCACATCCATATTCACGTTCATGTTGTTATTCATATTAATGTTCATGTTATTAGCATAATGCATATTAGTATTATCAATACTTGCACTCATATTATTCATCATATTGGCATTATTGGTGTTAGCATTATTTATATTGTTACCAGCGTTACCCATGTTGTTCGCCATATTTATATTATGCATGGCCATGTTGTTCATATTATTCATCGTGTTAACAGTTACAGCATTATTACTATTAGCCATGTTGTACATCGCATTACTATTTAAGCCATGATTCATAACATTACCGCTGTTGTGATTATCGTTATTATTACTTGTAATATTGTTATCAAAAAACATATTTGGAGAATGATGCAGTTGAGAGTTTTGTAACATATTGTCGTTACTGTTGCCAATAGGTTTATTCAAATTTTCATTGTGTATACCATTAACCATGGTCAATGCATTTTTATCCAAGTTGTTGTCTATTGAATTGGTGTTACTATTTGGTTTTCCCTTCTTGTGTTTTATCTTCAATTTACTCAGATTACTGTCAATAGATTTAGCGTTAAAATTGTTCATCGGTACTCGTTTTTCATTATTATTATTGTTATTATATCTTGCAGTTTTTGTGGGCTTATTAATACTATTTATATTAGTGTTATTAGGATTGTTAGAATTATTTAAATTCAAGTTGCTACTATTAGTATTATTATTTACAAGGTTATTTTCACTCGATTTCCTTTTCATCTTGTTAAAATTGCAATCCAATTGTCAACCTTGAACCCTGAAGCACAGTCCTATAAAACACAAAAATTTAGAGATGACAAGCTGAACAGTTGAAAGTCAGCAATTGAAAGTCTCAAGGTGAACAAAGGAGGCAATTTAAGCTTAAGTGGTATTAACCTAAACCGAAATAAGATAACCAAAATCTAATTAAAATAATCTAACTGAAAATTAAAAACAAAACAAAAGTTTTGCTAAAAGAAAAACCAAATATTTCAATTGTCGGCTTCATGCATTTTTTCCGTAATTTCGCTATGGAAAGTGGACGGAAAAAAAAAAGTAATTCACGTTCTTTCTCAATTCACCCACACAAAGGTCTGCACAGGGTTTTCCGCTGCTTGATTTTTGAGTCGGTCGGTTTTCTGGACAATTTGTACTGACTTATTTTTCTCTAGTTTGTCATTTACATTTTATGATTGACGTCTGTTTTTTGATTACCGTCTGCTTTGATCATCCTTTTTTGCTTTCGTCTTGGACAATTTGGCCTCCGATGGTTTTTTCAATGAGACAAAATTTCAATGAGACATTTTTCCATAAACCGGTTATCATCTAAAGGTACAAATTTGCAGCCTTTCCAGTTTTGTTAAAGTTCGAAAAGGACAAATTGAGACACTATTATTTATCTATTTGATGAAACTAATATTATCAAGAAAGGTCCAATACATTCGATAAATGTCGTTTTTCTTTGTACGGGTTGCAGGTATGTGTATATCACAATATAGATTACCTTCTTTTACTTATACTTACTGCAATTTTAGAAGATTTCTTCGGGTACTTGCCATTGAAACTTCATGTGATGATACAAGTGTCTCATTATTAGAAACTCAAGGTGAGAAAGTTAAAACACTGAAACACTTGAAGAAAACTCTGAATAGTGTTTCAATGGGTGGGATTGTACCCATTGATGCGATAAAGCATCACCAAATTCATCTGCCATTACTTTTACAAGAGGCTTTACGATATGATAAAAAACAAACTGACATTACAATAAGTGGAACTATGATTAAACCTGACATTGTTATGGTTACTAGGGGGCCAGGTATGATTGGTTCATTGTCAGTAGGATTAAATATTGCAAAAGGTTTTTGTATTGGTAATCAAATACCTTTGTTAGGTATAAACCATATGTTAGGCCATTTACTGATACCGAGGATGAATATGGAAGATAGTAAATTTCCCATTTTAAGTTTATTAGTTAGCGGTGGGCATACTTTACTTGTATATAGTGAAAATTTAATTCAACATAAAATACTATGTGATACAGTTGATATTGCCATCGGAGATTCATTAGACAAATGTGGTAGGGCTATTGGTTTACAAGGCATAATGATCGGTAAAGAATTGGAGAAACTATCTGAACCCTTAATAAATAGATACATAATGGATACTAAGTTGTCATGCTTTGGAAAGCCTGAAAAGATTAGTAAGCATGAATATAGTTATAAAATCGAGCCATTTGTTAAACTACCTAACCCATTTTCCAAGCACAACAAACATATTACATCCTTTTCATTTGCATCTTTCATATCAACATTAAAGGAACAGTTATTGCAACTACCGTCAGGTTTATTGGATGATATTGAAATCAAGAAGCAGCTAGCGTTTCTTATACAACAACAACATTTTAATCATTTGATAAGTAAAATCAAACAAGTTTTAAACGATAATGAATCTTTGTTAGCCAATGTCACTACATTTATTTGTTCTGGTGGTGTCAGTAGTAATAAATTACTGAGATGCATGCTACAAGAAACTGTAGCTGCCGGTTCCCGTGAAGACACTAACGATAGAACCCTCGACAACAGTAAAAGTTGTGGTTATGATGACGGGAAAACCGACAGTGTAACAAGATTGAAGACTTATTACCCGCCAGCCGAACTTTGTACCGACAATTCAATAATGATCGGTTACGCCGGCATTGAATTGCTAAAATTTTTCCGAAATCACAGGAATAAAAGTATCGTATACAATAATTTGGATATTTTACCGATGCGGAAATGGTCCCTGGAAAAACTAACGGAACAATCCGATTGGCAACTAGAGGAGTCATTTTAAACAATCATCACTTCATGTAGGCCAAATGATATATCTTTTCACTTTTCGTTTTCTATGGCAAAAAACTTTCAGTAATATTGAATTTTTCAATCAGCTTCTTCCATGTCTCCATATTCAATTGAAAAATAATATGATTTTGATGTTGAATTTGGTTCTTTCGTTTATCAATTTCTCGTTGCATGTTATCGGAAGATTTAGAATTTGATTTGACCATAATCATTGGTACATTTTTATCGTTATCAAGTCCACCATTCTCTACGTCATCGTCATTATTACCTTCTAAAAGCATAATTTTTCCTTCTTTTATTAAAAAACTTGTATAAAATAAATTTTCAATTGTTTTCGAAAATGAAAACGGGTTAATCATAAATTTAAATAGTGAAATCTTATCATTTTTACCAACTTTTTTACGTAAAATTCTGAAGCATCTTTTAACCTGTTCAGGTGTAGTCATATCTTGACTCTTATCATTTAATTCTAATTGTGTTATGTTATCAGCTTTAGTAAGTTTATTTGTTGAATTATTCTCATTTTCCTCATTTCTAATATGACTAGTTCTAGTTATTTTTCGATTTTCAATGGAAAATGGTCCCATTAAGTGATCACATGTAAATGGATTTTGACTTAGGTTATCATAGAGAGAACCCAATTTGAACCAATTAAATTGATTGAACTTAGTATATTTATCAAATTGTTGTAAATATTTTTCTTTTCGGACATTTTTCTTTAATATATTTTCAGTCTCTTGTGGTGAATTATCACCATTGTCATCATTAGTTTCATTATTATCATCTAATAAAAATATTTCTTCTTTTAAATCATTTTGATTAAAATAATTTTTCAGCATAAATCTTTTCGTGAACAAGATAAAGTTAACTAAATTAATAACTGATTTTATTTCACCTAATTTTAGATTTTGAATCGATAGTTTTGTAAGTTTTGAGACATTCAATAATGCACGCGAATCTTGAACTGATACACTATTATCTATGATATTATTTTTATCAGTATTGTTATTATTCGTTTTTTCATTTTCAATCTCATCGTCATCATCATCGTTCTTTTTCGTTTTCATCGGGTTGAATTTACTGAATAAATCATTTACATTATTTAAACTTTGTAAAGCAATACTGATATCACCTGTTCTCATTATCCGGGCCCTTTCCTGTATATAACTTTGTTCTAAGTTTCTGTAAGCATTTAAAATATCAGAACCTTTCATTTCATCCTGTGCGGTATCTGCGAGTTCGTTTTGTGATGACAAACCGTCTGAACCATGACCAATGTTATTAAATTCACCATTGGTATTACGTTTAGCATGTTTAATGGGCCTATCATCAATTACAGATTCATTTTCTCTTTCGGATCTTTTCATTGTTGCACAATGAGTTGAAAACATCAAGAAAGACCAAAAAAAGTAATATGGGATTTAAGAAAAATCCTACCTGATGAAAGCGGACGGAACGGAACGGAAGCTTATTGTCGGTTAGTGGAACTTTTTTTTTAATAGAGACAGATATGATCTCGCGGGAAGAAAACCCGACGGTTAGACATATTATGGACAGGGATTGAAACAGACGGGCGTATCAAATCAGGACACCGGACATTTACAAGGAACGAAAGACTGATCTAGACAGAACATTTGTCTCTTGTCACGTGCGGCGTTATCTCCATTCCGAGAGAGATGATGGACAGGACAAAAGAAAATGTCATATTTTTCTTAGAAAACACCCTAGAAAAAGAAATTATTGATTTGATATGTCAATGTTACCCGCAGAGACATGAAATGAGATGAGTCTAATGCGAAAACAATTTTGATGTAAATATTGAAATCAAGATTTTATCACAGCAAGGTAAAAGGTAGTCACTCTCCATGGACCACGGTGATAACAATAACTTTAATTATAATATAGGTAATATCAATGATTACCATGATGCCTTCAACGGCGCTCCGAACAATCATGATAATGCCACAGGATTCCATGATGAATTATTCAATTTGAATAATGATAATATTCATATAGATCATAACTTGAATAATTCGATGGATGCATCAAATTCAAAAATTACAAATGATACTACTACATTCTCAAATAGATTCAATAGCAATAATTTGGACAGTGGTCAAAACAGTAATACTAATTTTGGTAATACCTACACTGACAATTTCAATAGTTATAACTTTAATAATGATTATAGTAATGTAAATAGTAATAATACCAAAAGTAATACTAATAACTTTAATTTTGCTAACAGTAATTTTAATGATACCAACTTGCATCATATTAATTTAGATAACGATTTCAATAATCGTCATCCTGGTCATGACAGCAAGTATAATCATAAAGACGTTAAGGAAGAAACGAATAACAACAATGATAATCCAAGATCACCGTCAAGACTTAGGAGGCAAAGAGCTAAAGGTGAAACTCTAAATATTTTAAAAAGAGAATTTGAAAAGAATCAAAGTCCATCTATTCAACAAAGAAAATTTTTATCAGAAAAGATCGGTATGACTGAGAAAAGTGTAACTATTTGGTTTCAAAACAGAAGAGCAAAACTAAAAAAGAAAAAATTGAAAGAGGAACAAGAAAGGGCTAGAAATAAAACCAAGAATAAGAACAATAAAAAGAAGAATAGAAATATTAAAAAAATGAAAAGAAATAGTAATAACCATAGTGATACTGATGGTTATGATAGTGAAAGTGATAGTGAGTCAAGCTCCAATAATAATTACTCTTACAGTAATGATAATATTAGTAGTGGTTATAGTAGTGACAATAATTCAAGTTCAAGTAATAGTAGTGATAATCAAATTGATTCCGAAGATTCTGATAGTAAGTCCAATAGTAAAATACCTCATAGACAAGTGGCTTTTTTCGATAATATACCATTAAACATAAATAAGGACTATTATTTTATGGATATTTGTTCACTTACTGTGGGCACATGGAATAGAATGAAAAGCGGATCTTTAATAAAGAAAAAGCTAAAATTAGTTAAGAACTTGAGAAATTTATCACCAAGATTAGTCAATGATATAATGTCAAATATGACAGATTTTTTGGTAATCATTTCTAAAAAAAATTTTGAAATTAATTATTTCTTTAGTGCAACAACAAAAAATAATAAAATATTATTTAGAGTATTTTTTGCCATTGATTCGATTACAAATTGTTCATTATCTTTGGAATCTGATGATGTCATAAATAATAGTGTTAACGCTCATGGTAGTCACGGTAATTCTAATCAAGCTAAATTGAAATCTAGCCGTGTAAGTGATTCTAAAAGAAATATAGATACTTTGGCTTCTGTGAACGGAAACGAATTTGGCGAATTGAAACTTACTGTAAATAAATCGCCAAACTTTGCTGTATATTTTAGCCAGGATAAGTTAATGGAATCTACTAACCAATGGTCTATTTGTGAGGATTTTTCAGAAGGTAAACAGGTAAATGACGCATATATTGGTGGATCAAATTTACCTCATGTATTAAAGGGTTTACAAGATTCCTTGAGATTCATGAATTCATTAATCCTAGATTATAAATCCACAAATCAAGTTTTACCACCAGTACCACCAGTTTTACCTTTGACCAATAGAAATAATCCAAACTTTACAACAAATAATCCACTATTATTAGATACTTTAAATGATTCCTTACAATTGAATAACGGTTACATACCTCCATTCATTCCCACTACTGAATCAATATCGATCAATAACTTCCACAATGATCAATTAACAAATAATATTCCCATAATAGATCAACCACTAAACATCACTTTACAGAAATTACCGACAACCACTTTGACAAATTTTCCTTCGGTTAATGTATCATCAACGGACGAGAGAAATCTGTCCAATGCAGTTGATGGTTCCAATCGTGATAGTTATTCACATAGCGTGAATAATATGATGATTACAAATACGATCAGTTCTTCTAATAATAATGATAATAACGGTAATACAAATTTAATCGATGATAGAGGATCTACAAATCAAGCTAATGCCCAAAATAATGAAAAGATTAATAGTATACATAAAAATAATAGTAGTAATAATAAGAATCAGGATAATTTTACCCCAGCTAGTGGAAATTTATCCAATTCTGTTACTATATCGCCAAATAACGAATTTTTCTTCGACAGCCATGCTTCTATTGATTCGTCGAATAATATTCTATCAACATATATTGATGAACCAAGTACTAATCCTGGTAATCACTCTAATAATGCTGACTATAATAATTTTAATTTCAAGAGCAATAAACCGAAAGAGAATGCTTTAGATACTAATATTAATTTCATGAGCGCTAATCGAAGTAATAATGATGAACGAGGGAAAACTGGATATCAAAGACAAAATGACGTGACACCTAATTCAGAAATTCATAAAACCTACGTTGGACAGAAGGAAAATCTGAGCCCCTACTTTCCAAAAGACCCATTGTCGCAAAATGATTTCTTTTAATTGTATCAAGCAAGTTAGCCGATTTCAAATTACGATGATCAACGTTATTTAAAGACTATCTCATACTATTTTTTTTTTCTTTTTGGTGTTTTATTATTGTCAGAGGAATATATAGAGAAAAATATAAATATATTTACATATAAGTGCAAACGTATGTATGCACCATTTGATAAATGTATTGTTGTATTATTACTTTCAGGTAGCTTTATTTAATTTTTGATCTTTCTTTTCTTTTTGCCTCTTGATTATTTCAATCGTGCTCTTGTAATCATTTTCCAAAGTCTTAAAGAAGTGCATATTAGTTTCGTTAGATTTAGCTATTTTTTCCAATACTTGTAGACAATTGTATGCTTCATCCCAATTGCATGTTTTTACGCAGCATTGAAGAGATCCAAAGAAACAAGTTAAATCTTGTAATTCCATGCCTAATTTGAACCACATTTTAGCCTTTTCTATGTTATTGAAATATTGTAACTCTAAGAATCCAAGCTCTTTAAATGCTTCTTTAAACCCCTGTGTACAACATTGTTCTAGTAAAAGTTTACTTTTCAATGGTTCAAATTTACCATAAATTTGCGATAGGAGGAAATAAGATCTAACCGATTCAACTACTGAAGAATTTCTGATGACTTGCAAAAAGTTTAATTCAGCATCTCGTATGTTGCCATCTCTTATCTGTATTTCACCCAATTTTTCCATCGCTTCAAATTTCCAGTTACATTCTTGAGGCGTTACTGGTCTTGCTACCTTGAGATACTTCTCGTACCATTTCTTGGCAAGATCATATCTACCAGACAAGCTCGATAAATCACCGACAATTTTAAATGCTAAAGGATGATTGACCTGTATTAAGTTGTTCAATAGAGATTGTGCATTTTCCTGTTCAATTTGTGCTTTTTCATCAAGCAAGATGTGGTAGCAAAGCAAGCTTATTGCATTGTTGTCACCTAGGTGAGCAGCCTGTCTTAACAGCCAATTTTGCATTTCTTTCAACGAGACGTGTTGTTGATGTGTCCTGTGTCTTACTTGCTCTAGAAATCTGTTCATGCTAAACAGGACTTGCGGATTGGTGCTCAATCTTGTTGGTTTCAATTCATGCGTGGTGTATAGCTCTTGAAACAAGGGCAGAAGTTTGCGTGAACTCCAGGGACTATCCATTTGGAACAGTATCCTGTTCATTAGTCGCTTGGAGGGGAATACGTTTTTGAACGTACTCATTATAAATACAGCAGTCTATATACGTGCTATTGCTTATGGTCTATATTTTTCCTACTCAAGTTTTTGTCAAGTTTTGTCTCCAAACTGTTTTTGCCCTTTCTGATCAGTTTGTGTTGATAGTTCATGTTGTTTCTACTTGGATCTTGGTTACTTTAGTTTTATTTGTGATGGATCTGTTGGTGCTGGCAGCTCTTTGAAATAACTTGATTGTAAACATTCTGTGGTGTTCCACCTTTTCTGTGGGTTCATCTCCAACATACCACACATCAAATCTAACGCAGATTCCGTAGCAGCAATAAATCTTTTCCTCAACTCATCTCGAGAAGGAGGTGGATACAACTGTAATTTATTATAACTTGGAAAACTAGACACTTCAGGCCAATCTTTGTCCTTTGGTGTCCCCAACGCTCTAAATGTAACCTCCATTTGATCCATATCATCTTTACCAGGTAAGTATGGTATTCTAAGCATTAATTCTGCAAATATTATTCCAATGGACCAGACGTCGACAGCATATGTATAGTGTTTGGCACCAAATAATAACTCTGGTGCACGATACCAACGGGTAACAACATTACTCGTTAATATCTCACGAGGCCCAGGTATAGAACGAGCTAACCCAAAATCCGCCAATTTGATAACACCTTCGGGTGATATCAATAAATTATTTGGTTTTAAATCTCTATGCAATATGAAGTTACGATGAACGTGATGAACACCTCTTACAGTCATCAACATCCATGATTTGATGTCTGCTGGTGTAAAGATTATAGATTTATCTTTAATAATGTTCTCCAAATCAGTAGGTAAAAACTCTAATACTAAATTAATGTTATCATACTGCATAAAAATATCCACTAAAGAAATGATATTTGGATGTATTAACTCCTGTAAATACTTGACTTCCCTGATAGCAGACATATCTAATCCATCTTTAAATTCCGACGTCTTAATCTCTTTTATGGCAATCTTCCTCTCAGTGGATTTTTGCGTACCTAGATAGACCACAGCATATGTACCTTCACCGACTTTCCTTTCCTTGGAGTAATTCATAGTTGCCGCACAGTCTATGTATATGGTTATGTTCTGCAGGTGTGTGTGATTAGCACTAGTCTGTAGTTTCAACTTGGCGATGAGTTTTATGCCATTTTTCATTGAAAAATCATAAAGAGTAGGTAGTTAAGATAACTGCACAAAGAAAGCCAAATAACTCAAATACAATGTTTAGATCTATAAATTATACAAATAATAATTACATATGCTGAATAGTGTAGGAGTGGACAATGACAGCAGTTGCCGTTTGAATGTTCATAGATCTGATAACACCAAATTGTTGAATCTCTAAACACAAGTCCAGCTCACTTAATAAATGACCTGGAATACCATGAGCTTCTGTACCTAACAACATTAATGATTTTTGAGGAAATCTATAATTCTGGTCCAATCTTACAGATTTATCTGTTTGTTCAAGACCAATTAGTGTATAACCCTCTTTCTTCTTTTCCCTCATAAATTCTATGATATTACCAGTGGGCACCTCTTTCATTGGCATCCATTTATCAGCAGTAACTGCAACATTTTTGAATTGTGGATGATTTTTTACCTTGATATCATCAACAGTTAATAAATTAACACCAAGAACGTCACATAAACGGCAAATACCACCTAAATTTGGGGGTTTGTCCACTAAGGAAGCAACCACTATCAATTCAGAACGTTTCACTGAACTTGTTTGCTTCTTATTATCAATATCTAAAATGGTTTCCCAAGCTCCACTCTTTTTTTGTAATGGGGACATCACGTCAGAATCATCTAATTGAATTTGAGTTGGTTTCTTCTTGCCGACAATGTTGCCTTCTCTCTTATCTAACCAAGCGTATGTTTCATCTTCACCAATCGGAAATTTATTACAGTGATTGCCGTTACCTATAACGTTCTCAAAAGTATGAGCACTGATATATTGGGCATCATGATCTGTAATTTTCCTAATCATATTACCAAAAATACCAGTCAATGTTAAGTCGTCATATACATGCCAGATATTTGCATCACCAGCTCTATATTGGCCAACAATCTGAGTTTGTTTAGCATTTAAGTAAAGACCTTCAACCACTGGACCTAAACTATCGTCTCTCAAAACATGCTTAAATGTGGGCCAAAATGATAACATTAATGAATTCGAAAAATGCCTAACTAATGGCTTATTTGATGTGGCATTTGGGATTAATGATCGTAAATATTTTTTCATGAGGGTGCGGTTACATGATTCTTTTGAAGAACTGAATACGATGAAAAATATTCTTTCAGCACTAACCAAAAGAGTTGGTTTGCTGTGGTCAGCTAACCATTTGAAAAGACATTCTTCAATGGAAGAAACTTCTATCTGCATAGCATAACTTTGAGCCAGATAGTAAGCAATAAACCATTCTTTATAGATTCTGACTAAGGGTGAAGCTTCAGATTCAATGCTTTTCAAAATGTCTTCCATATTATATTTGTCAAAATTGTTGATTTCCGTTCTCATAGAATGCATAGCAAGCAGCGAGATTTGCCACTTTAACAGTCTTTCACGTTCTTCAGGGCCATCAATTCGTTTCTTCGAGAATAACATATTACCGTTATTAACTAAAAATTCGATGATGCCGCTCTTAACTGATTCATTTGAGTGCAAGACGGCAATAATGATATAAACTCTCGCATAAATTTCGGGCTCTCCAAAAACCTTTGAGTATAAGGAGTACTTAGTATCATCATTGAACGTTCTATCATATAGTAAACCGATTACGGATTTTAGCTGGAAAATATTTTGCTCCATTTGTGGTTGAGTTAAAACTGCAAGTAAAAGCTCGATAAACCAAGATGTTTGACCCTTACAGCTAACATTCAAATTATTTGATTTAACGAAATTGCATAAGAGTTCAGCAAGTTTAGGTAAGAACTGTCTTCTTGAGTAGCCCAATGAGGCTATCTGTAAACCATATTCCTTAATTTTGAATTGTAGTTCTGTTCCTTCATCTTTGAACGCCAATTTAAGGTTTTCGTCATTGAAAATATTCTCTATCAATAAGATATGTAGATCACTTTCTTTCAAAATCAAACGTTCATCGTTAGTGTTCTCCCAGATTGTTGATATGATTTCAAAGCAGGAAGTTTTTCTTGATCTATTATGAATCAACGTACATAATTTTGTAATTGCTAGATTAGCCAGGTAGTGGTTATTATCTGTATCAATATTTGACTTCGCGAGCTTCAAAAGCTTATTAGTATACACTGGTTCGACCACTAAGATATCACGTTCAATCAATTTAACAAAGATATCGAAAAAGGAGGCATAAGTTTGATCTCGGATTTCAAATTTATCTTTGCTAGTTTTGAAATAACTCAATATAATTTGATATAAATCTAGCATGTCCTCGTTAACCTCTTCCATTTGGGCATATTTCCCAATAACTGCAGAAACGAAGTTGAATTTATTCAAGGAAAATTCCTTTGAAATCTTACTTACCAATTGCCCTGCATCGATGGTTATCAAGTTGTCATACAAGGTGATCAACTTATAGGCATGTTTATATTTGACATCATCTTCAGACATGTTCAACAAAGATATAATATTCTCTGCGACGGCATCGTTGACTATTTTTTCATCAAACATTTTTTTGTAATCTAAAATGTTGGGTAAGAGAGAGAGTATCTCAGTATTAAGACCTGAAATAGGTAAATTGAAATTAATCATAGATATAATATCAAACATGAAATCTTGACCCATGTTTGGCAAAATTTGATTCAGTTTATCTTGATATAATTTTTTTGGAATAATATCAAATGAGCCATTTTCATTACCAAAATGACTGAAGGAGCAAGTGCATCTCTTTAGATGTACACTAAGACATTCAATCCATTCAATTGGTGATACGGAGTCTTCATCAACAAAATTAAGGAAGCGGACATAAATTGATTTCATGGTAGTCTCGAAAACTGGATCCTCTGCTTCAAATTCAAAAAGCTTTTTCACTAAAAGCAGTTGAGAAGCATTTAAAAGTTTTGAATTTTCAAGTGATAAGTACTTGTAAACACCTAATGATGCATAGATTCGTGCTGGATCAAAGGCAGTACCGAAATCAATCAAAAGATTCAAAATTTCAGTTAATGTTTCTTCAGTTTTGTTGCCACTGCCAATAAGAATATTTTTGAAAAAATCTGTGACAAATTCACCATGCTCACAAACGTCAGCATTTGCTTGTTTAATGGTAGAAGTTTCTGCCTTGTAATGAAATGCTAACATGACCGATGGCAATAAAGTTGATCTTAATAATGTTAAGTCAGCAGAAAAAATCGACATATCCTTAATTTGAAACATTAATAGCATCATATATTTACGAACACTTTCCATAGATGCTTTTAGCCCAGTAGCAAAAAGAATGATCCCCCAACTGGCCTCAACATTTCTATCGTTAAATAAATTTATGATATCGCTGCTTGCGGCCTGAATTTGATTAAGTGCAGTATCTATAGCAACAATTTCATAAAGAGTTGTATACCTTTTCCATGATTCTTCTAATTGTTCTTTCTTTGTAAAATCCCATTGAAAAATTTCCGTTGTAAAGCTTCCAAAATCATTTTCAATTAAGCTCTTGATTGTAAGGTTAAGGATTGATAGACCTAATTTCCTACGCTCATGGATAGTATGATTCAAAGCTAGTTGTAAAATTTTCCAATATTGTTCAGTTTTAATAAAGCTCATAAAACTTTTCGTCATTACACTAGAACCTAAAATTCTTAGCATTAGTGTCAGACAATTTCTTTCTTTCCAGTCGTGATTATGTCTTTGAGAATATGCAAAACGAATAAATTTCCAAACTAGATTATCCAAATGCTCGTTTTTTGATAACATTTGAGCTATTTGTTGATGTCTCCATCTCATCAACTTAGAACTTGAAAGAGCTATCGGTTCATTGTCACAGAACAATAAGGCAATCAGAATTTGATTTAAGGTATCTGTTGTCTTATCATTCTCAGTTTCTAAGTGAGCATCAATAGACAAAAAAATCGTCTCTAATAAGTTTAACAATCTTAAGAATTCATCTTCCATGAAAGGAGATTCTACTTCCGCCACATTAAAGTTACGTGGGACTAATTTTGTAGCAAATCGATGATGAATTTCAGGGTCAAACAATCTTGTATTATAGTCATTCACGAGACTATTCAATCTCTCACAAGTCCAATTATTGAAAAGTTTTTTCAAATTCTCACTTTTGGTTATGAAGCGAACTAACAAAATAAATTCTTCATCATTTGCAATAGTGTCATTCCAATCATTTACAGAAGTTTTTTCGAAAATTTGATATATCTTATTCTTAAATTTAACGAAAATTTTCTCGATCAAGATTCTATGGCCATCCAGATCAATTTGAAGGACTTGAATGATATCTAAAGCTTGATCTAGCTGATTTTCATCAAGCAATTTCTCAATAAGTTCTAGCTGCTTATCATGAGGGAGATAACTGGAAATCACGGAGCTGCTTGACATCTCAAAGTTACTCGCAGCGGCAGCAGCTTTATAGTAATGGTTCTTTTCGCTAACATTTTCTTACTTTTTCGTTTTTTCGTCATCTCGTTGGTGATATTTTCCGTTTCCGGAAATGCTGAATTTTCTTAGCGGCTAAAAATATGGCATATCCATTGATAAAGTTGTCACTATATTTGGCCCTTCTGAGATCACAGTAGTGTGACCTCCTTATATAAAAAAAGACACCCAATAAATTTGAACAGCGTTGCAGCTGTTTTATAAGAAGACATATTCACGAAGCTGTATGGACCATTTGTCCATAATTCAACTTCCCTTCATGTCCTTCTGAAGTTTCGGCATTTCATCGAGGTATTTCCGATAAATATTAGACACAATGTATATAATGAGTATTAGAAATGAGTTTTAGTTATACATTCCTCTTCTTTGTCCCATTATTTGCCCCTTTCCCTCGATATCCCATTTTTTGGAAAATAAACTCATTTGAACATTGCTAGAAGTTCGGTTAATATTGCAACAAGTAAAAGTTTCTTTTTTGGAAACTTCCCAAAAAACGTCAGTTCTAATTGGTCAGGTTGGAACAGAATATATTTTCCCTAATAGGAAGCAGCCGCCATGAAATGGGTTGTCATTTCACACGACAATATTTTTTTTTTTTTTTTTTTTTTCAGATTTGAAATTTTGATTCTTTACAAAAAACAAAAGAAGAAAAAAGAAAATTTTCAGATTAATAATTAATTTCTAGAAAAAGAAAATATTATAATAAATTTTAAATTGATTATTATTCTTGTTTTATGAGTAATTACAATTACCACGACAATTTCACTGAATCTAATAATACCAATCAGACAAATCAAATTAGTTTACTTTTCTTTCTTGGTTGCACAACTTTCATTTACTATTTATTAACGTATACAAATAAATTAAACTTTCTTAAGAAAATCTATAATCAAATGAGAAGAACTTTACCTACTTGTTACAACAATGGTTTAGATGAAAAGATTTTGAGACGTGGTGGGTATATAGCAGGTTTAGTGAATGATGGTAACACTTGTTTTATGAATTCTGTGTTACAATCTGTTGCATCATCAAGAGAATTGAATAATTTTTTAGATGATTTTATTAATGATAAACAAGATTTAGATAATGAATTGGATAATTTGAAAATTAAAAAGTTCAGTATTGAGTTTAAGACACTTTTAGATACTTTAAATTATAAATATTATAGACAAAGAAAATACTATCGTCCAAATGCTTTATTAAAATCTATGGAATCAGGTCCAAATAAAAATATCTTATTAGGTTATGATCAAGAAGATGCACAGGAATTTTTCCAAGAATTAATTGCTCAATTAGAAAAAGATTTGAAAAAAATGAATAAAATTAAAAATGATAGTAGTGATTCAATCGATAATGAAAAAAATAATGAAAACGAGGATAAAAATAAACCGATATTAGAGAAAGATTTACCTGATGATGCATTATTGAACCAAGATCACCTAGATAAAGTTGGTACTGTTTTCATTCCAACTGAACAGATTGATCCAAATATTACCTTCAATGAAAATATGAATAATGATAAATTTTATACTCCATTCAAATTAATGACACCGTTAGATGGTATTACAGCTGAAAGAATCGGTTGTTTAAATTGTGGTGAAAATGGTGGTATAAGATATTCTGTATTTTCTGGATTATCATTAAACTTACCGAATGAAAATATTGGCCAAACTTTGAAGTTATCAGAATTATTAAGTAAATGGATTGAACCAGAAATTATCGAAGGTGTTGAATGTAATCGTTGTGCATTGGAAGCTGTTAGATCTCATTTATTGGAGAAAATAGAAGAACTCAAGTCAAGTTCTGAAAATAATCTTCCAGAAAAACTTATCACTGCATTAACTGATCGTATCAAATTATTAGAAAGTACGTTATTGAAGCCAGTTATTGACGATGAAGATTATAAAAGATTACATACAGAAAATATGGTTCGTAAATGTTCTAAATCTAAACAAATTGTTATTTCAAGGCCACCACCATTTTTATCAATTCATATTAATAGATCAGTTTTTGATCCAAGAACTTATATGATTATGAAAAATAATTCTCGTGTATTATTTAAGTCTACGCTAAATTTAGATCCATGGTGTTGCTCCCCTACTGAAATTAATTTAGACGCTCGTTTGCCCATGTCTAAGAAGGAAAAACATATCGAAGAATCCACTGATGAAGAGTTACTCAATGATAAGTATTATGCTAATATTCATCGTGGTCATCAAAAGGATTTTGAAGATAGTGATAGTGAAACTAGTGATAACGAATACGTTCAGTATGATAAAAGAGATAGAAATGTTCCAAATTATGATCCAATCAACAATGGTTACGATTCATTATCCGCTGAAAGTGAAGAAGACTCTTCTGAAAGTGAATATGTCGAAGAGACTGATGCCTTAGGTAATACTATTAGGAGGAAAATTGTTAAAGAAGAAAACTTGGATGCCAATAATGAAGATAACATTGAAGTGGAAGAAGACATGGTTTCTGAAAATGATGAGGATGATTATTTAGCTGATGATATCAAAGGGGAAAAACAAGAACAACCAGAAAATGAGAAAGAAGAAGAGCAAACGGGAATTCCCCCACCACCTGTTCCTAAAGTTTCTAATGTACCAGCTACACCTTTAACATATTCTTTACGCTCAGTTATTATTCATTATGGTACACATAATTACGGACATTATATTGCATTTAGGAAATATAGAGGTATTTGGTGGAGAATATCTGATGAAAATGTTTATCCAGTTGAAGAAGCTGAAGTTTTAACCACACCAGGTGTTTTTATGTTATTTTATGAATACGATTACGATGAAGCCACTGGTAAGTTAAGGGATCAGTTAGATGAGTTTGAAGAAACTGATATTTCCATCATTGACGAAGAGACTAATGGAATTGATCAAACTGAAGAAAGCTCTGAAGAGAGTTCTGATGAAGATGAAAATATGGCAAATGGTGATGACTTGAATGTCAATAATGAGCCTGAACTTGATACTGAACCGGAAGTTCAACACATGGAAAACAATCAAAAATAAGTCCTAGGTGAGTTTAGAGAACCCTCACGAACAATTCATATAGAATATAATGTATTAGATACATAAAAGTATTTTCAAGCTGAAAAAAGAACTTGACCTAAGTATAGAAAAGTGCATATTAAGCTAATGTAATCTACATGCGAGTAAAAAATATGATTAAAAATACATGTAATGAATGATACTTTGTTTGACTTACTATTGAATGCGAGAAAATATGAAAAAATACAACAATATATCTATATATATATATATATATATATATCAAACCAGACCTTCATAAGTTTCTTGTTCCCTACCTTTGAATTTATTTAATCTGGCTTCCATTTCTCTCCTTTCTTGTTCTTTGTCTTCTTCAATTAGCTCATTCAAATCGAAATCAAACTCGTTGGGATCGTTATTGTCCTTCTGATATCGGCCAATAATTCTTCTCTTCAGACCGGTCTTGGAGTCGATTTCGAATTTGCCCTTTGCAGAAGAAGTATCACCTAAGGCACTATTTTCGTTATCTGTGTCAGATTTATCATTTAATTCAAATTTTAAGACATCTGCCTTCTTTAAAGCTTTATTTAGTCTTTGTCTCTTTGACTTTATGTGATCTTGCTGTGATTTCAAGCCAGTTGAGTTTTTATTGAGTTTGAAGTTACCGACACCTGAAAGCAGGGGTAAACAGACGATGAATAAAATCACTATCAGGATAATAACGAAAAAAGCGGTCAAATTCATAATTAGTAATTAAAAGTTCTGTCTTGTTGTATTGCTCATCGTGAATTTTGAGTCTTTTTCAATTTTATTTTTCAAAATGTAGGTTTAAAGGCTTTGTATATAAAGAGCCAAAACTGCAAAGACAGCAGGAGTAGTGGGAACATATCGAAACGAGGTTTGCCATAAGAGTGGAAAATGATTAGAACAAACTTTTCTCTATTGCAAAGGAGCGTTTTAGGCTCAAGACCTATGCTATGTACCTTGAAAGTGACAAGAAGAGTACCCGGTAATAGATTGTTAAACCCCATTAATTTACACAATTTGAGAACAAAATTTTATCATAGCGCTAGTAATAGCATTGTAAGAAGGAATTTTAGATTTTACTCCGATAAATCTAGCATGTCTACAAATGGTACACAAGTTCCACAAGAAGTCATTGATATGACTATTTCGGAGTATCATAATAAGGCGGATAGTTACTTAGATAATTTGTTAGAGAAATTAGAGATCTTGAGTGATGATTACCCCACAATTTTCCCTGAGGTGGAATTAAATCATGGTGTTATGACGTTACAAGTTGATAAATTAGGGCCATATGTGGTAAATAAGCAGCCACCAAATAAACAAATTTGGTTGTCGTCCCCGGTTTCTGGTCCAGACAGATTTGACTATTTAAATGGACAGTGGGTGTCATTAAGGAATAAAGTTAGTCTTACAGAAGTATTGACCAAGGAATTGAATACTGTTTTCCCAAAGGGTGTAGTTGACTTGGAAGCAGAGTAAAAAAATTTCGATGAGTATGAGATAAAAGAAGGAAATTGAATTGAAATATCATATTTTGATAGACTTATCTTAAGATTGTTATATATATATATATATATATATATGGATAGGTAATTATATATTTATGTATGCGTTTGTGTGTACTTTAAAGCCAATTAATTATTACAGTTATGTATATCAGTAGATGAAAAGAAAAAATTACTTTATGCTATTAGTTAAATGTTTTAATCATTGATTCATAAATCCCCCAAGCAATGCCAGCACTCAAAGCCTTCCTAGTTAATCTCATTGATAATCCACTAAACAAATTTAATGATTTTTCTTTCAATATGATATGAAACATTGTTTGAATTGAGTTCTTGAATTTTTTCGGGTACAATTGCATTCTTGTCTTTACCGTATCAAATGGAGCTGTTACCGTTGTTGCAATACTTGCGGCAATAATTGCACTTGTAGAGTTAATTATAGTAGAGGTAGTCATGGAATAATTATTAAAATTATTATCATTATCATAAGAGATCAAGAAAGATGGTATTAAATTGGGTAGTAAAGATTTGGATCTTTCATAAAACAACATATATAAACCAGCGTAAGGTGCATCTCTGAGACAAGTGGGTCCAAAGCCCTTGAAGAAACCTATTATACCTTCATTACGTAGGATATCTCTTGTTGCAGATCGAATACTGTTATATTGACAAAATGTTGATTCATAACGTACTTTTAGAATTGTGATGGGCATAGTAATATAAGTTACAATACCTCTAGACAGGGCACCAGTGATTAAATTTTCAGTGTTTGTAAGAGATGGTAATACTGAAGTAGTCTTGTGTATAGTCTCGTCCATATGAGCATGATTATGTGTACTAACATAAGTTCTCAGTTTATTCAAACATGTTAAATAAAGGGCAGAACCAATTGATGTTCTTAAAGCTGATGGTAAAGTACCACGCCATAACTCCAACGGGTTTCTAATTTGTCGTACAGATGTGGAAAGATTGGAATTACTAGATTGTTGTATTCTTGTCTTCAAAAGGTCTAGTGGTTGCAGACAAGTAGCCGAGGTCAACCCGCCTAGAAACCCACCTATCAGATGGGTACTCGATTTACCAGAAGCGGAATGGTTACTGGACATTTACTAGTTCTGGTACTGCACATTGAGGAATGGCGTTTAACAAAATTTCAATGAAAGATAAAGGAAACAAACAAACAAACAAACAAATGAATACATAAGCATCTCTGTACATACGGTTTGCCTCTTGACGTTCTGGCAGCAAGACCCGAGACAAGTAGAAGGGGATAGTTGCTTGGGACAGAGTCTGGTGAGTGGGTTGGGACCCCGGTGTGGACAACTAATGGATGGATACTTGGATATCTGGGCATGCAAGTGTCCACATACCCACACGCCCAGTGCAGAGAGGTACACACAAGTGTCCCCGACGAGCAACAGAGACCCCCAGTGGACCACGGCGGCAGTGCAGTGGAACACAGAGCCGCCACGAAGACGAAGTGGATGGCTGGCATGTCCCAAAAGGGAAAGGCATCTGGCACAACAGGGAAAATCTGCTTGCCAAACAAGAGCCCAGATGGCCACCACGCCTGCTATTTATACGGGACGTGAAAGCCGCTGCAGTCTGGTCTGTCTCCCGCAGGGTATCCCACAAGTCAACACAGACCCCGACGTGATCACACATGGCTGCCGCACAGTTACAAGCGGGACTACCGTTCAAAGTCAAGGCGAAATACGGCTGGTCTGGTGAGTCCAAGGAAGACTTAGGATTCCTCGAAGGTGATATAATGGAGGTAACGAGAGTAGCAGGCGACTGGTATTACGGCCATTTACTGAGAAACAAGAAATGTTACGGCTACTTCCCAAATAACTTTGTTAAATTGATACAGGAGAAACTTAATGAGTCCATCGATGTTAAATCGAAAAAATTTGATCCACAAACATCACTTGCGAAAACGGAGTATAATAGTGGTTCGACTTTACCACAGATTCCGCAAAGAGAAAACTATATACAGGACAGAAAATCTCGAATCTCGTATTCTAGTCACTCCAGTTCAAATTCGCCTAATAAATATTCTAAATCATCATCACCAGATAGAAATTCAACATCATATACCAAGATTTATAATAACGATAATGAGAATAATATCTCAAATGGCAAACTCAATTATAATGAGATCAAATACTATAAAATGTTTGCACAGCCACCAACAACTGACCAATGTGATAATCAAAGATCTAAAAAGTTAACCATCGACACTTCAAATCCAGATCAAAATAGAGAAATAATGGATTCAAAAAATCGGAAGTATATTGATCCATTACGTTATAGATACAGTAATCGCAATTCATCACCAGATTTATATCATGAAAAATTATGTGTTTCACCTAAAAATGGTTCTCCTAAGGCCAGGAACAAACCACAAAAATCTGCTCATTATCAATTTGATTTGGAACAATCATTAAATAATCCGTTACCATGTTTACCACCATTACCTCTTGATTCAAAAAATCATACCATGGATAGATTTGCCCCAATAACCAAATCGCATTCTTCTGGAGAAATTCCGGTGACTTCAACAAATAATTTTAATATTAAAAAATACAATAATCATCATCATCATCATCATCATTTAGATAATCTAACTTCAAGATATTCTAATAAAAATAACAGTTTAGATAATTTTGGATTCCATATGAGAACAAGTCATGATAATACAAGAAATAAACGTACTGATAACATGAATCGTCCCTTATCCTTTGAATCAACCACTATTAATTCTGAATCTACTGGCGTTTTCTCTAACTCAAGATATTTAGACTCATCAATGACTGATAGTGAAAATAGTTTTGCACTAATGAGTGATTTTAGTGCTACTAGTGCAGGATCATTCGCTAGACATAAATATGCACAATCATTTCAAGATTCATTACAAAAATCACAAAATTTATCATCATTACAATCATCAATATCAAATGAAAAATCACTATTGAATAATTCAAATAATGGTAAAATGGGATCATTCTTGAAAAAAATTATATCAAATAAGTCACCAACTACACCAATTAATAATTCTAACTTACCACAATTACCATCTTTTGAAAATTTACATATTTCACAAAATAATGAAGCTAAGGATTGGATTACTGTAAAATCAAATCTTCATAGAGCTAAAACTTTGAGTAAATATGAAAAACATCCACGTTATATGCGTGTATTAGAAAATCATAGAGATTTAGTTCTACATCCACAAGATTCCATCTATAGTGGATTAAATACAAATGAAATTAAAAGTGGTGGTAATTTAGGTTTAACTAATGTTTTATTAAAGGAAATGAATACTGAATACATCGATCAAATGACCAGAACAAGATGTATTAAAGATGGTAAATTGAATCTAGATACTTGGTCACATACAACATTCTCAGCTAGATATTCTAACGTGTTAGAAGTTCTTAGAGGTATTTTCGTATTTTGTGGTGAAATGTTTGAATTGATTGATGATAATTCTACTACAGATTTTACTATCGAACCAAGACATTTGGAGAAAGTCTTATATAGTAAATATTGTACACCTTACGAACTAACTTGGCTTTTCAAAAAAATTGCAAATATTTTAGGTATTACTTGTGAAATTGTTATTGGGTTTTTAAAGACCCCTGATAGCGATAATTACAAATTTAAATATAATCATTGTTGGTTAAGAGTTTTAGTTAATAGGGAATGGAGATTTATTGATATTATCTTAGGTAATAGAACTAATCCGATTCATGAATTTATGAATAATAGGAAATCGAAATTTGCTGATGACAGTTATTTCTTGGTAGAGCCGTTAGAATTCATTTATACACATATTCCACCAAGAGATTATGAACAACATATTGTCCCCAGTATTGATCAATTATCGTTACTTTATTTACCAATTACTTTCCCATCTTTTTTCAAGAATAATTTGAGACTACATAACTATAGTACAGCTTTAACATATATGGAAGATACAGAAATTTATGAATGTTCATTGGAGATTCCAAACGATGTAGAATTGTTCACATCTGTTGTTGTACCAAATGCCACAGAAGAAATGAAAAATGAATATGCACAACAGGAATTATCACTATGCCAAATCAAGAAGTGTAGAACAAATTCAAATAGTAGAATTGCCTTAATTAAATGTGTACTACCACCAGGTGCCACAGAAGGTACATTATATATTCATTCTGGTACTAGAGGTTTACAGAAAAATGGCGTTACAGTTCATCCACTCTCAATGATCGTACCATTAGAACATAAGGGTACAGAGATACCATATGAGTTTGTCACCCGTGTTAATTCTAGTGGGTTACAAAACTTGGAGTTATACATTAAGGAACCTCAAACAAGGCATCTTTTCAAAGATAATGAATATAATTTTGAAATTATTCAAAATCCGTATGATGGTGTTATTTATAATGACACGAAGGATAATTTCCACCAAACGGTGGCCCTACAGGCGCCATCAGGTCGAATCCACGAACTGAAAAGGGAGGAACTGAAACACACGCTCGGCTTGTGGAAGAGTAGTATCAAGATCAAAGAAGTGGGCGTTTGGAAGGCCATTGCCCTGGACGAGTCCGGCATGGGGTGGTGCACTTTTGCGCAGTGGGTATGCCAGTAATCCCGCAAGGGCCGCGTGCCCGGAACTGCATTGCTGTTCCAACATATATAGAGCGTATATAGGACGCAGTTGTAACACTATCGACTTCTCTTATATTGCGACATTTGCAAAATTTCGTCTTCGAGGACATCGAAAAAAACTAAACAAAACTGAAAAATTTATGAATTTAATGGTTTAAAGATACCAATGAACGGCCAACATTTAGACAAATTCGCTGATGTCTTGAAGACATATGTACTCGACTCCTTTGAGCAAGGTAACAATGTGGACCCGTTTGATATTGCCAAAGAATTTTGCTCCATTGCTGGCTCTAATGCCTTAGCACTAGTCAATAATGCCATGAATGTAGAAAATAAGACTGCGTACAATGATTGGGAACTAGAGGCGAGATTCTGGAAATTATTTGAATTACTAGTTAGTTTCAACAGTACAGATTCTGGTACTAATAAAATATCTGCAAAATTCTACAATTCTAATGCAATTTTTACTAGAGAATTATTGGAACAAGATAAAAATTTATATCAAATTTGGATTATCATATCTTGGCTCCAAGAAAACTTGAATATTAAAGAAAAACCAGACCATTTAGTAACATCAAAATGGTCAAATTCATTATTATCTGGTGGTTTGAAAAGTTTTGATATGGATTACCCATTACGTGATAATATAGCTGATATTGATATCAAAGATAAAAATGATGATCATATCTTCTTTAGGTACATTTATCAACTAGTACTTTCTGGTAAAATGGAAGAAGCCATTGAAGAATGCAAAATTTCTGAAAATATCACACTTTCAATGATTCTTCTTGGTATGCAAGAATATTTAAATCCAAGAATTGATACTCAAATTGCTGATAAGACTTTGACACAACAAGGTGTTAAGAAATATGCACTTTGGAGAAGAACTGTCTTTGAATTATCAAGATCTCCAGAATTGGATAAATATGAACGTGCTATTTATAATTTCATCTCCGGTACTTTACCCGATGAAACAATCTTAAATGATTCAGATTGGGAAACTGAATTACTATTACATTTAAATCAAATTTTACAAATAGAAATGGAAAATTATCTTTTGAAAAATGATAAGATCGATAAAGCTGAACTAATTATTTCATTACCATCCACTGCATCCACAGTTCAAGATATCTTAAACTTAGTCTCTGCAAAACATCATGAAGAGAGCTCTCATCCAATTAGAGTTCTTCTTGGTGCAATAATTTGCAATAATTTACCATCAATGATTCAATCCTCTGTAGAAATGTTATTAAATATTGTAAAGGGTATCGATAATAGCAATGTTTTGTTTGACGAGTCATATTTATTACGAATTGTAACACATTTAGCCATATTATTAGATATTGTTAACCCTGGTCAAATCAACCCCAATGATAAACTTAAATTAATAACAGCTTATGTTAGTATATTGAAACTTTATGGTCTTTATGATATCATACCCGTTTATATCTGCTTCTTAGATGACAATGATATTCTGGATGCATACTCATTCATATTGTGCACTTTGGAGGATCCTATTGTTAGAGCAAAACAATTAGAATTAATGAATTACTTAAGATTACCGAAGGCAAATATATTGAGAAGAACCGTACAGAGGGTCTTTTTAGAAACTGAAAATGATTATACACCTACTGAAAAACTTGCAGTGATTTTTGATATTGATAATATTGATAGGCATTCTATACAAGCCATTGAATGGCTATACGAAGATAATATGTCATTAGATGCTATGGAATCTACTATCATGTTAGCAAGAAGATTCTTGATTAATGGTAAAATCAAATCATTAGAATTACTAATGGATCGTCATTCTATGGAGGAATTAGCTAATAATTATAAATTAGAGAAAATTGCACAAGATGATAACACTAGTAATATTGATGTTGATGTTTTAATTAAAGAGTTGAGACAATATGAAAATTTGATTAATGATTTTAAGAGACATGAAACATGGCAAGATGTTATTCATCAATTGAACTCCGAATCTAACATTCCATCACTAGTTGAAAAATTACAAGATTATACACAGAATACACTAGTTTTAATAAAAAATTTCTTAGTGGAATTAACACAGGATAAATTCAGTAATGATTTTGATGTATTGTACGAAATTCGTGCGCTTTATACGCCATATCTAATAATAGAAATGAGTAAAGGTCTCATTGAAGCTGCTAGATTACTAAAGATCCCAAAATTTATTCATGAAGCACTAAATTTTACATCTTTAGTTGCAGACGAGAAGGATTCTATTTATTTACTTTTCCAATCAAGCGGTAGACTGAAAGAATATTTACAATTAATTGCACACACTGCTACTCTAGTAAATGAAAATGATTAATATCTATATACGTATGTATAAAAAAAAATTGATAACGATAGTAAAGAATATTATATTTGACACATATCCTATATAAATATGTATGACTCATATATATGTGTGTTGACAAAAGAAAAATCAACAAGAGAAAAGACCATAAAAATAGCATTTTTAATCAATTCGGGGTTAATACTACAACATGAACAAGCAATATTGTGTTTGTTCAAACCAAAATAGACCTAATGTTACAATCTCAAAAGACAGAATTTATTGAGAAAAAAATTGGTACAACTGAGAATCTAAGCAACATACTAGTACCTTAGTTTTCGTTTTTTGGATTCTTATCATTGATCATATTTTCCAATTCACCGAAAATCCTATCACGATATTGTGCTAAAGGGTTATCAATATCTGAGTCGAAAAATTGGTGTCTTTCATGCTCAGTTTGGAGTTTCTTTGAGTTGCCTTCATAATGATCATCGTCATACATCTCCTCAAAATCATTAGCTTCATCAGCTTCAAATCCAGTGGGATCCAAATTGATAATATTAGCGTTTTTCAAAGTATTAATAATATCTACTTCTCCTTCCAATTTGTTAAATAATTGATCATATTCATCATTACCAATATTAAGATCGGGATCAAATTTGCTGTGGTCATCTAATTCTTTTTCGGATACTTCAGGTAGTCGCCCCCATTGCAAATCATCAATATCGTTTTCAAGGGCAAATTCGTCATTCTCGCTGCCAAAAAGAATCGAGCGATCATCATCTTCATCTTCTGGATAATCATTTTGGTAATAGTTTTCATCATTAGAATCTTCATCATCGGATAATTGCTTCTCGTTGTCCGTATCTTCATCAGGTACTAATTCCATATCTTTTTTGAGAACTTTAATAAACCCAACATTTTGATTTGAATAAGAGACTTCTTCATTTTCTGGTATCTTTTCTAAATGGTAAATATCATATACATAATCTAGACTTGGTAATTTAGCAATATTAGTAGCAAAATGCTTCCTACTTGGTTTCTTTTGTCTCCCTGGAGTTTCAGTGGTATTACTGGACTCGTTCAGTTTTAAATAATCATCCACCATCTTGGCAATGTCAGCTGGAAGTTGATCCTTATCGTCCTCTGACTCTGCATTACTTTGTGAAGGGACGGTTGTGAGGTTTGCCCCAGAAGAAAGTGGTCTATCCTTTTTACTAGGATCATTAGATGAATCATCAATCTCAGCATTTCCATATGTATCAGTACCACCTTGTTCCAAGACAAAATGACGATGAGTTTGATCAGCATCAGACAGTTTCAACAGTGGTGAGAATTTTTCCTTTTCGTTGGTGTAAACGCCTTGGTTGACTGTCTTGGTCAGTTTGAAGACAAACTTAGATCTTTTCTTTTTCAATTGTTCCTCTTCAAAAAGTAAAGCATCGATAGCATCTTCATCTCTTCTTCTTTTCACTCGAATAAATTCTGGAGCTTGGTTCATCCTTAAGGCTTCAAACTGGTATCAATTGCCTTGACTCAATAGCTTACAGAAAATTATAAGCTTTTTGCATAGAACTTAAATTATTCTTAAGTTTCCTTTAGGGTTTTGTTAATTAGGGTTTGACTGACAGATGTTAGCTTTGGTTTTTCGTACCCTAATAAAAGTTAGATAACCCTAAAGATGCTATCTGTCACATGACCAGGAAACATTCTACTCCATGAGGAACTATCAACGTCTTCTAAGTTAACTGTTAGAATCATTATTTATGGCATTTCCAACCATTAACACTTAGATGTTGAAATTCTAAGATTGACTCTGTCTTCAAACACTAACTTTATGAAGTTTTACTTTTCTCTTTCGAGTTTCAAAATTTTGTGTCACAAACAGTGTAGAACTAAAGGTTACAATCAGTAATTGCAACAACTACGTTACCTGACATCATATCTACAAACACTACTATGATTAGTGTGTTAAAACCCAGTAACTTTCTTACGAAGTTACAAACTGAAAGCCTTCGAATCTTCAAGAAATATATAGAGTTAGATAATTCAGTATTTTTAGATCCAAATGATGTAATATTAATTACCGGCGGTTCTCAAGGTTTGGGTTGGGAAATTGTTAAAAACCTCGCTTGTAAAGATGTAAAAATTATCATAGTGGATATTATTGAACCTGATTTGATTTCCTTAAATTATGATAGAATTTGGTTCTATAAATACGATTTGAGTAAGAAAGATGACATTTATAAGCTGTATCTGAAAATAAAACTAAATTTCAATTTCATAACTGTTTTAATCAATAATGCTGGAATAACTCATATTGGGAACCTTAAGAATTTTACCGATGATATGATAAAGAAAATATTTCAAGTTAATTTACTTAGTAGTATTATCTTAATCGATTTATTTATCAAAGATGCTGTGAAATTGAATGATGGAAAAGGTACAATTATTAATATTTCATCCGTATTAGGAGTACTAACTCCTGCTCGTTTAACCACATACGGTGGGACCAAGGGCGGATTGATAGAGTTTCATAAATTTATGAATCAATTTTTGAAAGATCATTCTGAGAAAGCAAACATATATACATTATTAGTGTGTCCTGGAAAAATACGCACCAGTATGTTCAAAGACGTGCCAACCCCTTCTAGTCTACTAGCACCTGATATTTTACCAGAGGAATTAGCAGAACAAATTGTTGAAACTATAGAGAAACGAAATAAACAAAATTTAAAATCGCCATATTATACAAATCTTATTCCCATAATAAGAAGGTTAGATTGGCCCTATATTGTTTTGATTAAAAAATTTAGCGGAATGGACAAAGCTACAAAACTTTGAGAATTGTTTGCTATCCTTTTATTCTTTAGTTATTGATCCGCGTATTTTTTAAAAGCAATAAAAAAGAGTAATTAACTTGATGTGGTTTTTTTTGCTTATATTTGATTTATAAAACCTATATAACTTTATTATCATTGAATGATACTTATATGTAAAAAATTGTTTGATTGTGTATTCATATAAATCTCTTTTATGATTTGCAACATATATATCAAGTTGAAGAATATTATCATATGTCAAAATTTTTGTAATATTAATTTTGATTTGCTTTCAGATCTTTCCAGATTTTTATGTTTTTTTCAGCTGATATTTTCATATATTTGGCAAAATTTTTCAACACTTGAGCCAAATCATCATGCCTCATTGCTGAAAATCTTTCAATTTGAACATTTTTAATTTCATTGGAAATATAAATTAAATCATTGTTACAAATATTTAAAATTTCTTCTAATTCAGCTACTTCTTTTCTTAATGTAATGGTTAGTTGTCTTGGATCAGGTTCTTGATAATTAACCGAGTCCTTCACCATTGTGGCAAGTTTATTGAATTTTTTCAACCAACCACTACTATGGCTATGATTATTATTTTTAGTCGTATTTGAAATGGTATTTACACTAGGTAAAATATTCGTGTTATTTGCTCCATTATTTAATGATCCATTCTTTTGAATATTTGTTTGGTTTGGAATTGCACTGGAAGAGTCTTCATTTTTATCTATCGAGGCAGTGGTATTATCATTATTACTTGTTGATGGACGTTCAAATGAGATCTTATTACTCTTTGAAATTTCATCATCTATTATCTTATCAATATCTTTGAATTTTTTATTTTTCAATTCTAAATTACTTAATTGTTCCATTTTACTATTCATTGAGTTTCTTATCAATTCTCTTTGAATATATTTTAATTTATGATATTTTAGTAATTTTTTCATTGAATCTGACATTAAACAAATTTCATTTAGTGGTTCATTAACATTATAATAAATTGTACTGGTAAATTCTTCTAATATATTTGTTGATTGGTCATAAAGATTGAACAAATAAATGAACTGCTCAGAAATTTCTTGATTTTGATGTTCTTTATTACAATAGTTTAATAATGCGTCATTAATGTTTCTGTAATCCGTCATAATGTCCAAATGGGTTCTATTTATTCTCTTATTATATTTGTAAATATTATTGATTGATTCGAGATATCTTTTATGATCAATCTCAATATTCTTAAATGAACTTAAAGCAGCAATGACGTCATCTCTGTTATTACTATTATTATTAATATTACTATTATTGGCATCAGTATTCTTATTATTAGTGCTTATCCCGCTCTTCCTATTTTTAGTGTCATTACCACTATTTGTTGTTGTCACTGTGTTTGTATTATTTATATTGTCGGTAATAACATCGGGATATTTGAATTGTGCAGATGAATTTGGTATTGGTAAAGAGGTATAAAGTCTTGTAGTATTAGTTGGATCTAATGGATTACAATTTAGAACATTTTTAGGTAATGAAGAGAAAGTGGCAGAACTGTTAATGAAATCATTCCAATTAGAATTATTTGGATCTAAAAAATCTAAAATAATGGAAGTTTTCATGATTTCTGTATCACTGATTAATTTATTTAAGAAATTTGTTAAAATGGTAATGCGATGTTTGATCAATTTTTCGTTTTGACTATTTAAGTTACCATTTATAATTGATAAAGTTAAATCAATAGAATTTGTGTTATTATTCGTATTATTAGTATTATTAAAATTTGATGAACCTTTACCTGTTATTGATTTACCATAATTTTTTATTGTTTGCTTTTCAGGTATTGGTGGTATGATACTAATTGGGAACAATCTTACCAAGATATTTCTCAAATTTTCAAAATCACTATATCTTCTCCCGACAATCAAATCATTATATTTGATAATATATTGAACAAATGATCTACTTTGACCTTCATTAACCTTTCTAGCCTCTAGAATTTGAACTTTATACTTAGTTTCCGTATGTTCATTACCACTATTGTTATTGTTTTTGTTCGTCTGAAAATCATTGGGGTTGGCTTTATCGGATTCATTTTTGAGGTTAGTGCCATTAATAGTTGAATTATTAAGATCCGATTCGTTATTTTCTTTAATAAAGACATCATTGGGGTTTACTAAGGATTTGCTTTTCTGATTCTTGGTTATATCTAAATTGTTTGATTGTAGGAAAGGATTATCCTTTTCAATTATCGCCGTATGTATTAATCTTGTGCTTTCTAAATTGCCAGTATTCGAGGCATTGCTTGTATTCAAGTTATCCAAATCTGCGACAATAGCCTTGTCGCCTTTATCTGTGTTAGACTTACCGTTCAAACTAGCAGTAGCGTCAACATCGTTCCCATCCGTGTTATTGTCACTACTATTATCACATTCAGATGAATTTGGCGTAAACTGGGAAGTAGACTGATAAGAAGAATCACTCATTTCTTCAGCTTTAATAACAGAATTTTTCTTGTTAAACCTGTGGCCTTTCTTCTTACCCATTGTCCGAATATTCTTAGTAAATCCTCGATATATTTTTATTTATGTTGAATTCAGCAATTTATTCCTTAATTTTCAATATTTTATTTTTTCAAATTTCGTTTCTATTCATTGCGGTGGGGCTGTATGATAAACAGTCTATATAGTGTACTGTAGGTGAGTTTGCTTTGAGTTTGTGGTGTTCTGCTCACAGGGTGCTGGTTGGTCTGTGTGTTCACAGATAGACGGTGTTCTTCTCCTCGCCAGGTGCGTTTTCCTCGCCGGACGCTGCGTCTACCGCGGTCTGCACTTTGTTACCTCTTCTTGCGTTCTCCTCTTCCAACAACGCTATCTTCTTCTCATTGTTCGATATGACAACTTTATTCTCCTCTATGGCTTCTTGGTATAGTGTTAAGTCCTCTTGGTTTGCTATCCTGGCCGTATCGCTTTCCTCTGGCTGCTTCAGGAACTCAGCGATCAAGTCTTGCAAGGTGTCGTTGGTCATCTTCAACTGGGATAAAGTATTCCTTAACTCAGATTCAATGCGCAGCAATTGCTCGTTGGATAGTTCTGTGATCAATATTTGAAACTCAGCTGGAGTGATGAGTGCTCTATTTTGGGACATATGCGAATTCAGACACTGGTGAGCGTAGTAAAGTACGTAGTATATATATGAATATATATATTGTAATGTGTGAATACACCTCAATACAAAACGACAGCAGCCAAATAACAGTGCGTTATTGATAAAGTAGTGATTATTTATTTATTTATTTAATTTACATAAAAAAACAATTTTATTTATTTCAATTTAAGTGGGAAAAAAAAAATATTTAACAGTTAAAATCAAAGATGTAACTGAAAAGTATTGGAAAAAGGTTTACATCAGTTCTTAAACATCATTATTTTGGCCTAGTCATTGAATAAACTTTAAAATTATTCTTGAGCCACTTCTTGTGATGGAGATTGAGTTGATTGTGAGTCTTGTGATGTTGGTTGATTTGGAGTTTCTTGTTGCGTTGATGGCGCCATATCATTTGGAGCGCCCATCACTTGTTGTTGTTGTTGTTGTTGTTGTTGTTGTTGTTGTTGTTGTTGTTGTTGACTTGGTGGTGGTGGGAAACTTGATCTTTCTTTACCCCAGCCTGTTCTTAAATTTCTACCTTGGAAATTGAAATTAGCTAAGGCAACAATACAAACAGCTGCTTGTTCATGTGTATCATATTTGATAAAGCAACATCCCTTTTCAGCATAATGAGTAAAATCAATAATGAAACCAAAATTTTGTAAAAGTGGGATTAAATCAGCTTCGGTAGCAAAATGTGGAATATTACCAATATATGCTGTAGTGACTCTTGGCGGAGCTCTTCTAATCATGTCATCAACTGTTTGTGGATTAACTGGTGGTGGTACCATTGGACCTTGTTGTTGTTGTTGTGGAACTGGTGGCATTTGCATATGTTGTTGTTGTTGTTGTGGGACAGGTGGAATTTGCATTTGTTGTTGTTGAATTGGTGGCATTTGCATTTGTTGTTGAAGATTTGAATTATTATTACGGAATGTATTATTGTTAATATTATTGTTATTATGATGACGACGATTTGAATTTGGACCTTGTTGTTGATTATCACGTTTAGTAGCCCAATTTATTCTAATAGCTCTACCGTTTATTTCTTTGCCTTGCATAGTATCCATAGCAATTTGAGCTTGTTCTTGATCAGCAAATGAAACAAACCCATAACCTCTTGATCTACCAGTTTGCATATCCCACATAACATGAGCTTGAATATATGATGGGAAATCTTTAAAAGCATTATTTAAAATTTCGTCATTAATATCAACGTTTAAATCACCAATAAATAAATTAAATGTATTTTCATCACTATTTGTTTGTTGAGATTGGAAAGCTTTATTTATTTTGACTTTATTATTTTCAATTTGAATACCGTTTAAAGTTTGTAATGCAACTGAAGCATCATGAGATCTTAAATATTCAACAAAGGCATAATTAACGTATTGATTTTTCTTATCAACCATAACTTTAACGTCAACAACTTGACCAGCAACTTGGAAATATTGTTTTAAAACATCATCAGTAATTGACTTATCTAAATTACCAACATATAAGACTTTATCGCTTGTTTCTCTACCACCATGAGTAGCATTGGCAGGGATAACTGGAGTTTCAGAGGCATTGTCATTTGAAGAAGTTGACACAGAAGTAGCATTAGTGTTTGTTTTGGCAGAGTCTGCAGTATTTGCATCATCAGTGGTACCAGCAGGAGATATAGTGGTAGTGGTAGCGGTACTTGGAGAAGGAGAAGTTGGAATTGCGGTGGAATCTAATTGAGGGGAGTCAGTAGATTCAACGATAGAGACAACATCTTGTTGTTCTTGATTTTCTTGTTGAGAAGTGGAGATTTTTTCTTGAGACATTATGATTTGTACTAAATTATAGTAATTTCGGTAGGATTTTTTAGTTACTTTAAAGAGCAAAACTTTTTCTAAAGCAATTAAAAAAAAAGAAATTTAAATTTAACTGGTTAAGTTAATAAAATTCAATAATAATAGGAAGAGTAAATTAGCTAGGAGTTTCTATTTAGTAAAAATAAAACTAACTAATTTCAATGGATGAAAAAAAAAGTAAATTGAATAGGAAGGGGAAAAAAAAGGTAAATTGAGATTTGTAACCAATTCACAATCAATTAAAACTATTCAATGAGTAACTATTAAATTTATTAACTTGTTGTTATAAAAATAAATCAATTTAATTTTATGAACTTCTTTAATTTTAATTTGTTTTTAGTAAAAAAATGGGAAAAATGGAAAAAAAATGTTTTAATTAAATTTTGTTACACGTTTTCCGTCGAAAATGATTCAGTCAGAGTTTTTTGGGGGGTGAAAAAAATCACGTGCAGCTCCTTTTAGGTGGGGCACGTGGTTTAAAAATAAATGGTCCCTAGCAGGATCGAACTGCTGATCCCCGCGTTATTAGCACGATGCCTTAACCAACTGGGCCAAGGGACCAAGTCTTGTAATATTGTATATCAGATTCGGGCAGTGGAAGCGCAGACAACTATTATTAGTATATAACAGTTAAAACAGATGGATCTTTGAACTAATAAGATCACTTATATCAGAATCAGAATCAGGTTAAAATATATATCAAATACTTGTTGTTTCTTTTATCCAAAAGAGACAAATTATATAAATCAATTACCTAAATAATTGCAGCTTTTATATTAATTCGAAACAGCTTTGTGGCTGAAGCATTACTAATATAGAATATTCTAGACTTG